>CM030835.1:3143315-3178315 GCA_018105865.1 Metaphire vulgaris | reverse complement strand
CTGTCTGCCTGCCTGTCTGTCTGTCTGTCTGTCCTGTCTTGCCTGCCTGCCTGCCTGTCTGTCTGTTTGTCTGTCTGTCTGCCTGCCTGCCTGTCTGTCTGTGTGTGTCTGTCTGTCTGTCTGTCTGTCTGTCTGTCTAGATCTCCGGACTATCGTTTTAGGTGACGATCAACGAGAAACCGTTGAAGCTGCTGGACGAAGCCCTGACCGGAGTCAACATCGCCGACTGCCCTCACTCGTGCGCCGCCCAGCCGTGCAAGAACGGCGGTCACTGCGTCCCGCTGAAGGATCAGTACCACTGCGACTGTCCACTCGGATTCGAAAACACCAACTGCCAGGACAGTAAGAAAGGAGAAACTGCCCTCAAGGGCTGGCCGGCTCAGCCTCATAGGCTAATGGCGTGCGATCACGGCGGGCAGCGGAGTCCGTGGTAGTGGCGACACCAGTTGCGGGGTTGGGTGAAATCGAAAATGGTCGGATTAGTTGCAACGAGGTTGTTTCGATGTTTGTAAAATTGGAGGTTTCTACTTCCACACTAGCTGTGTGGTTTTTACCTTGCTTAATTAACCTGCTGGGTAACACTATCCATTGAATGACTTGCAATAATTATATTAGCATATTGTAGGTCGATGTTTTGAGCTATTCGTCATCTGCGCCACGTTATCGTCTACTCTGGACGAGGAATACTCGCAATAATAGTATTCTTTTTATAAAGTCTTAAAAAAGAAGGTTTTAGACGAGGTTGGATGCCTGTGAGTCATTCTGACGCCAACTGGGAATCTAAAATAGGAAAATCAGTTGCTTCTGAATCTCTTAACTCGGCACCGACCAGCTCTATACGAGCGCCTAAGAATAAGCAGTCAGGCACTGTTGTGACGTTTCAAGGCAACATGTGAAAAAGAAGGAAGCTGCAATTTTCGGACACGTACAGCGGAACAGCGACACTATCAACATTGGACAACAATCCAACAAGGAATGATTCGGGAACTAGACTAAGAGGGCGACCAGGAGACGATGGGCTTATGACGTTTTAGTGGACAGCGCAGAAAATGTCAGCAAGTTTGAGAAGACAGAAGATTGGTTGGAGTAATGTTGAAATTCATCTTTCAGGGACAACTTCAGTTCATCGCTACCGCAAGGAGAAGATGATGAAGAATAAGCAAATATAGTTGAACAATTCTTATAATAATAATAATAAAATACGAGACTAATAATAATAATAATAATAACAATAATAATAATAATAATAATAATCTTATCGTTTTAATAATAGCAGTAAACAGTAATAGTTATAGTAATAGTAATAGTAACAATGTTTTATCTTTCAGTGACAGCTGTACTGTGTGCTACCACTTCTTTCCTATTTTATCAGAGACTCAGAATTTCATAATTAATAATAATAATAACTAATCTTGGCTAATGTCTAAGTAATTAATCATGATGACTTCATAAGAACTCTTGAGATTTCAGTTTTCAAGGTTTTAGTGGATAAGCTGTAGTTCCACTTCTTTCATTTTATCAGAGTTCATAGTTCACGACGAACTCCTCTTGGCTTGTCTAAGTAGTTAGTCATGATGACTTCACAGAGAACTCTTGAGATTTCAGTTTTCAATTTCAGTGGGATAACATTAATCCAAGATGAGATTGGATTTAAGCCCTGCTATGTACTTGCTGTCGTTCAAGCAACGCTGGAGAGAAACCGTACGCTTAATACTTTGCGAAATCGTTGCAAAGCGTTTCGTTCAAATAGTCTCTCTTTGCTTTGCTTTGCTTTGCTTTGTCAATAGACGTCACGGAGTCGACGCAAACGATTTCAATGCCAAGATTTGCTGGAGACGGCTTTTTGATGTACACGGACCCAGAAATTGTTCAAAGGTAAAAAGCGCTCACTCACTCACTCACTCACTCACTCACTCACTCACTCACTCACTCACTTAATAATAATAATAATAATAATAATAATAATAATAATAATAATAATAATAATAATAATAATAATAATAATAATAATAATAATAATAATAATAATAATAATAATAATGAGTTAATAATAATAATAATAATTTAATAATAATGTGAGTTTAAGGGGTTTAGGAGGCTAAGTAAGCCTGTGTGAAAACCACTGATATGTAACCAGTGGTCTGTTGTATAGACTATAGTCTATTTTACATTTAGTACATTTAATTCAATGTAAAGCACTCTTGACTCTAGCCCGCTAGGACAATAGCGCTATATAAATTAGCCTATAACTAACTAACTAACTAACTAACTATAGTGTGCGTTCATGATACCGTGCAACAATTTTAAATTTTCGACGATGTTAATACGGTGTGACAGGACACGAGGAAACAAGATAAGCGTCCAGTTCAGACTGAAGGCAACGCAGGCAAACGGCCTCATCTTCTACGTCGGACAGGCGGGAACCGAGCAGTGGGGGGACTTTCTGTCCATCGGTCTCGTCGACGGTCATCTGCAGCTGAGCTACAACCTCGGTGACGAAGAGACGGTCGCGAGAGACAACTCCAGTCGCCTGGACGATGGACTATGGCATTCGGTCAAGGTCGAAAGGTCGGCGCCTTAGCGGCTATCGCGTTGTAGCCTGTAGGCCTATGGGGCGTGTGAAAATATAGAATTCGTGCAGTATTTGCAAAATTCGGGCAGCACTTTCGGTTATATATTATTACTGTAGGAATATCTGGTGTAAGTCGTGCCGTGGGCCCAGACACGTGTACATGGGCTGGGTCCATCTAATAAATCGTATTTATTATTAGCTAAGGGAGTTTTAATGCACAATTTCTTCTAAGTCATGCAACATAATTATTAAATTCACTGACGCTAGAAAATTATAACGCATAATAATAATAATAATAATAATAATAATAATAATAATAATAATAATATTATTATTATTATTATTATTATTATTATTATTATTATTATTATTATTATTAATTATTATTAACTGACAAGTAAGGGGCTGTCCATTAATTATGTTAACGGAATAGGGGGAGGGTTCGAAAAAGTTTGACAGTTGTTGAGGGGAAGGGGTCGAGAGAAGTTGACGTCAACAATCACATTGTTTACAAATAATCGAAAAAATAGAAAAGTTCGTGGAATACTACTTATTGCAATGGGGAAAAGCCATGATAAGCAAAAAGACCATCACCGCCACATTTTTACACTTGATGAGCAAAAAGGAAAAGATATCATCACCGCAAAAAAATAATAACCTTCTAAAAATTGTAGGGTGCCCGTCACTGGTCTTAGAAGTGTCAAAAGTTTTGACATAATTATATAGGGGTCACTGAAAGTTTGACGGTTGTTGACAATGGGAGTCAAAAATTTTCCCAAAAATTGTTGACGTAATTAACAGTTCTTATTCTTACTCCAGTATTTTACAGGTGTAGCTTTTTCTATTGCAACTGTGCACACCAGATACGACCAGACAGGGCGCATAGAGATAGATGGAATGGACGCAGTGAACGCTTTTTCTACGGGAACTCTGAATCAGCTGAATACCGACGGCATCGTCTACATTGGTAAAGATCTTTATTCTTGCAGACTTGTGACTCGATAATACTTGATTTAATAAAGCAAGCGATGACGACAGCGCTTGTGTAGAGGAGAAGATCTTGCATTGATATATATATCCGGAGCAGCAAAATATGCTGTTGACGGTTCTCTGACAGAAATTCCGAACGATATGTTTTTTGTTGGCCATTTTGTTCATCATGTTTGTGACCTAAAGTTTCTGATTTGGGAAACTGTCACGTTTGTTACTGCGCGCACAAATATAGAAAGTTGACCAAAACGCAAATCCAACAGTGTTCTAGACAGGGTTATTTCTAGGATTATCAATTTAGGGGGGTGCCGGTAAATTCAGCGATCCTCTGCCAGAAAAGTCTGACAAGCAAAAAAGGTCATCCCATAGCTGAGATGTGGGGGAGGGTGTTGGGGAGGTGTCGGTCTCAAAGTGGGAAATGTTGGGGTATAGGTGTGTTAGGGGTGTGTGAAATTATCCCTGGTTCTAGCGGTGTAACAAAACGTTACATTGCCTGCGAGTGATTTACTTAACTTAGCATGATTTAAAGTTGCTTAGTAGGCATTACTGCCTGTGTGAAAGCCACTAGGTGCACTAACGGGGCATGAACCCGCTCCGTCAGCCTGACGCTCCAGCACGTAACCCACTCTGCCATCTTCCGCCCCCCAACCGCAGTTGCTTCGATGCACTCCTGCCGGGTTTTTTCGCTGTGCACAGGTGGCCTGCCTGACGTCAAACAGCGAACCCTGGGCGTGTACCCGTCCGGTCTGTTCGGTTGTCTCGCCAACTTGACCCTATCGTCGCATCTGAGCGTGGACCTGATGGTCGACGCAGCGGTGGCCAGCAATATTGGTCAGTGCGACTGATCGACGGGCAGAACGCACAGCGAACCCAAACCGAACGTTCAGAAAGAAAGAGGAAAGCGACCAGTTGATCTGTCGCTGAGGTTATCGAAGAACAGTCGACTTTGATCGGAATATGCTTTATCAGCAGAAATTTCTGCGTGGTTTCACGTACAATGCTACTAACCAAAGACGCGTATTTCTAATTAACATTTTTTTGTACAATGCGAACTTATCGGAAGTAGGGACCTACAGTTGTGCATTTAATTATAAGTGACTAACAGATCAATGCGTAGATTTTATTAAAATCGTAGATTTGGAAAGATAGACTGTAGACAGCTTCCGATTTAGCTTAATCGCTGTTGGCTGACAGTTAGAACGTTCCACATTTCTACATGCTTAGAACTTGCTTGCAATCGCCATTTCTAGCGCTGTGCAGTGTAGTTTGTATATAATTATCATTATTGACTTTTGGAAGTCTCTATTGTGAGTAATTAATTAAATGTTTTAAATTACCCTTAGTTTCGATCATCGCAGACGTAACTCATTTATCTTTGGCATAGGTTAATTAACTGGCACCACTAATTTCAGCTTATTTAAGAAATTCTCCGACAGAACCAGGGGCGAAGCGACGGGTGTATATCGGTATATATACCACCCCACCCCCACCCCAATCAGTCTACCTTAGGCTTAAAGTTTTTATGTGATTTTTATGTAGTTATATCATATGTGGTTTATATGGTTTATGTGGTTTATAGTTAAGATTTATACCCCCATTACCCCCAATATTTATACCCCCAAATCAAATTTCTGGCTACGCTCCTGGACAGCACCCACGTTTTCGTTTGTCCTCATCTTTATCGCATTAAATCATGCAAGAATACTCAACATCGGCCGTCTCGATTACGATCTACAGCGCTCGAAATGTGGCACCTCTCACCTATTTCATACTAGTATAGGCCGACACACTAGCGCCAGCCACTGACCGAGAACGATCGGGATATCAACAAAATGAAAGTCCTGTCGAATATCCTCTGATAAGCCCTATGCTTAGTAAGTCAATTGAATGATGACCCGCGTCTTAGGATGTCTGGTCCAATGTGTGACAGGTTTTGACTTATGTCCAAAATGCACTAAAACTCACTTAATGACTTCTAAAACTTAAACAAATTTGCGGGGCGCCGACCGCCGTTAAAAAGGAAGGAGGTGAATGGTTCATCCCATGGTAGGTCTGGACAGTGGACCAGAGGCGTCATTTGGGAGCAGGTGGCCGTGGTCCCCCAAGGAAATGAAGAAATAATGTATAATGTATTTTAAAAATAAATATATGTGAAATGTGCAAAAATCGCCAAAATTGCCCAAAATTTGCCCAAAATGGCTATATTTACTAATTTCCCAAAATTGGCCCAAAAGTTGGCAAATTATTCTTCATATGCTACACTATAATACCAATTCATTACTAATATTAAGTTGGGCGGTAGATCATAAAAATGAAACCAGCCATAAAATTTAGGTACTGCCATCTGCCGAACGTCGTTTATACAATTAGCGTCGACTTAAAGCCTTAATGATTCGGCCCAAGTTTGAAATGGTAGGTTGCAGCAAATTAGTCTATCGTTTGATTTGAATAATATTCACTATGCTACAAATTTTTCTCTAAATATGTCTTTAAATGCGTGTCTTTCAATACACTGGTAACCTGTTCACTTTATAGCTAATTCGATTGTTTCTAGGCAATTTTACTGAAACTGTTATTACATACCCATTTCAGTCACCTTTGATCAGCTTAAGTAGGGTGAGCTTGTGTAATGGGATTAAGATCATACTTTTAGGGATCATTTCTATAGTATGTATCGCCAGGACGTCAGGTAAAACTGATTACTGGACCGCACACCAGGATGATGAGACAGAGTGCGTCTTCCTGAGCGTGAGAAAGACTCTGCAGTGGACTGTTCGCAGTCTACGGGGCAGGGCTCAGCGATGATCGTTCCTTTGGGCTTCCTCGCGAAGGCCAAATGGAGGGAGGATGCGCAGTCTGACTGGTGCCTTTTTAACGAATAGAAAAAGTAATTATTTAATCTTGCGTGGAATTTTCCATTGGCAAAATTAATAAGAATATCTTATACTGAGACTTCATAAATTCTGTAAATGTACCAATATTCTTAAGTTATGTGGGCTCGTCTAGCTGCTCTAGCATTACATTCAAACGATCGAATTCTGTTACGCAAATTTTCGCCCCTAAGAGTCTAAAAACTGTCATGACCTTTTTTGCCTATCAGACTTTTCACGACGTTTGAGGAGTAAAGTAGTGCAGAAAGCGGGTGATGACCTTTTGTGCTTGTCATACTGGCATTTTACTTGTTAAAACTCTGTCGTGAATAAAATCAACCATGGTTTCTGGCGCCCCTCTCCAGGAAGGTGCCTGGGGTAACTCCCCGCCCCTATCGACGGGGCGGGGAGTTCTAATCGTTCCCCAGATCTCCTGGTTTTTAGTGTAAAAGTCAAATTTAATCTATAGTTATATAACTAGGCGCTACAAAAGCATACACATTATATGTATGTGTTACATCAAGCGCCATTTTAAATGTTAAAGGTCCGTAAAACGAAAACTTAACTCAACGAGCAGAAAACAAATAATAACGAAATTATTATTTATGCATTTTGTCAGATTCTACTGAAGCGCTTTTGTTGGCAGTTTAACGCGAGTAATATTTTATGTTTTTATGAGGATCACTCTTTTTTCTAAAGTGATTGTAAGCGTCGTTGGACAAGTCCTCACACGTCCGTCGGAACAGCGGCATCGCGGTGTACATGATACTCGTATATGAGCTTTTCAGGTATTTTGAAAAAGTTCTTTCGTCTCAATTATTAGTCGCTCTAAGCAAATTGGAACGACCAGCGCTGGTGGGCGATGCACCCATTGCAACAGGATTCGATAGTGTGTGTGATGTAATGTAGTATTTGTGTAGCGCCGCTTTAATTTCTACTCAGAGGTGCGCTCACCTTTGGGGTTGCATGAACAAAGGTGTGAGCGTTTAGCTTTCGCATTGAATAGAGCGAGGGAGTAAGAAATGAGGTCTGGATGGATGGATGGAGTCGGTGCATTCCAGAGAGTCGATCCAGTCACTCATAATGCTCGGTAATGAGTAAAAGAATAGGGTGATATAGAGAAATCTAAATCCTTATGATCAGTGGAGTGAAGCAGACAATGTGCAGTGAAAGAGGGTGGTTTGAATAAATCCACAATATAAGAACATGCCTGACCTTGACGTGCTGTAGAAACAAGAGTTATTTGTTTGAATTTAGTGCAGTCAGTAATTTGAAACCAATAGAGGGTGTTAAGCATAAAATCTGAGCTGTTATAGTGGTGAGGAGTTTTAGACGCAAGACAAGCCACTTCATTTAAAACAGTTTGCAAAAACAGGCTTTAGTGTAGACCAAGATAAAGTGAAATGCAATAGTCTAACATACAAGGAACGAAAGCACGCACCAGAGATTTGGATGCAAGCAGAGATAGAGAGAGAGGGGGAGCTTTTTAAATTATGCATACCCGGTAGTTAGATTGTTTTCTAGTTCAACATTTTGGTTCCAAATGTCCAATAAGTACCATGCATAAGTTTTTTCTTGACATCAATAATTAGCTTAGTATTCTATCGCACTTCAAAAGATAGTACCAACAAGAAATAATAGTCTCACTTTCTGTATGGCATATAATCTTTTTCCTAAATGGACAAATCTCCTGAATGCAAAATGCAGCCAGCCATTGTCCAAAAATGGTTCACTTGCTGAAAAGCTGCTGTGAATGCATGTAGGCATCACTCACTTGGGCAAACCCCATTTAGACACGTGCAGAAATATTTTGGCAGAGGCCTTGAAAAAACTATATCTGTAGTTATGATTATGACCAGAAAAAATTTTAGCGTGATAACTGCTGAAGGATAAATAAAGTTACTAATCACAGCAATAAAGGCTTAGTTTCTCCCCAGATGGTCAATTGGCCAGCAAAAAATGTGAATGTGAATACCTTGTTTTACTTGATGGTACCATACTAAACAAATACCAAACACATATTCCTGAATATCAGGTTTAATATACCGTAATAAAATGTTATTTAGAATTTGTTTATTTTTCTAAACAGATCATTGTTTTTTGGATGCATTTTAATGTTATTGCTTTGAATTTAATATCAGCATTGAATTATTCCTGTTAGATTGAGAAGAAATGGCCATGTTTGAGTCGGTTGCCATGAGACAGAAGGGTGGTCTTGATTTCCAGTTGCATTATGACAATCTGTGTGCGCTGAGTAACACTTGCCCAATACCTGCTGTTAAGGCGCGCCTTGTACAGAATGTACTTGATCTAAATGGAGACCGAATAAGGTTCGTTAACATTTCTTATGTTCACCGAACATTGCTTAACAGTTTTATAAGTTAGTAAGTCTGATACTTGAGATCTTTGTTACAATTTTCACAAAGCTGAAGGGAAAGTATTAGCGTGCCAAGCCAAAATTTTAGACCCAGAGGATGGTCAATAAAGTTTTACTGATCATCACTGGAATTCATAGTCAGATTTTTCTAGTTCAACGTTCCAGATGCATAATAATTACCATCTATCGGTTTTTCTTTCACATTCATAAGTTCTGAGGACAAAGTCTTTTTACATGCTCAGGACAAACCACTGGTTTTAAACATACTCAGTGAAGAATCATTACTGAAACCACTGGTCAGTATTTAACACTTTTGGCTCCAGGACTTACATGAGCATCCCATTTTCTACATTTGCATGGGTTTTTTGGAAGTCAATGTGTTAAGCCATTAACTGTGGCACTGTACATTGCCAGACATGGACATTATGATGTGCAATATTATAATAAAAGAATTCTAGTGTTGATATTTTCTAACTGATCCGAGGAAAATGCTGTAAAATCATTGAAAGCTGCATCTTAAGGTCAAGGAGAATTGAACCTGCCTTATTCATACACATAAGTAGAAATCTTGCCTAAAATACTTCTTATACAGAGAGCCAACCTGGATGGCTGGCTTTGAGCAGATCTGCTTGTGCACAGAGCTTGTTGGGAGCCTAATTTTATAACAAGTACACTGTAGCTACAGATTTTAAAATAGGGGTTGCTATTTGTGAATATTGTAAAATCTTGTAGTGTACTGTTGTTTTAGAACTAACGATTGGCTTCCCATTCTGAATACAATCAGAATTAATAAGACTTTAGAATACATTGCTATCAGAAGTTTCTATCTACCGGAAATGGAAGCGAAAGGTGAGAGTATTGTGGGTTATGGGTTATTTTAATTTGAGCGTGATGATTTAGTGTGAATTTTAACAATTTTAATCATTAATGGATATATATATATATATATATATATACTCGATTTTCTGCAGGCGAATGGGATTTGAATATTTGCTACTTTAATCGATAGATTTATAACTTGTGAATTTATCAGTGATAGTATTGACATTTGCAAGAAGCACAAAGAGAAATAGCAGATTTTAAGGTTTAAGAAGTGCAAAATTTATGTTTCAAGTTTGTATTTTGCATTTGAAGAATGTTGACATAAATTTCTTGTTTTATGAATGTCATTCAAGATCTAAAAGCTTCCATAAAAAAGCTGAAAATACCACCCGTAAGATCAAAAGAACTGACAAATCGCATATGCCGTGCGTTGAAGGACTGCTTGGAAGCCAGTTCAGTGCTCAAGTGCATAGAACTTCAAGGACTGCCTCTGAGACGGCGCGATGTAGATCTTCTTGTCAAAGTAGGTATCCTGGTTTCATAGTTGACCTTGATGTACATGTAGTGTAATGTAATGTAATGTAGCATGTTTGAAGCACTGCTTGTTGCCATTTACATTTCCATGTAAATTTGATTGGCATTGATGTTTATGATTGTAATGTTTGTAGAGTTTGGTTGTTTAGATTGGTGGTTTTTTTTCATTTTCAATGGTCTTTAACCCCACAATCCAAGTAATACTGATAATTCAGAGTGACTGTCTGCTTACAAATCCCCGAAAGGTCAACGTTTCAGTTTGGGCTATTCTGACGACTCCCCATTAGAAATATTTATTGGTTTCGGTACTGTAAACTAAAACAGTAAGAGATGCCAATAGTGAATTGAGTTGAAAATTGTCATTGATGCTCCTTGTATATTTTCTGCAGAAGAAAAGGCTGTTTTTTTGATTGTTTTGTGCTGTTTGCAAAATATCTAAACTTCTATTATAAATGTAACGTAATGTAACAAAATATTTGTGTAGCGCCTCTTCTGAAGAATCACTCAGAAGCGCTCCCACAGCAAATTACTGTGTATTGACAAAGAGATAAGTTAAAGGATTTTATCAGCAGACATTTTGTAAGGTAGCAGGCTCTTTCATTAGTCATGAAGCATAGAGTTCAGTGGTGTTATATTACTGAGTAATTCATTTGTTGTTAAAATAGATTAGATGGCTTAAACCTAATTTTTGAATATAGCTGGACAAATTACATTGTGAGTATTGACCAATTAGTGTTTTTGTGTGAAGGGCATTCAAAAGAGTTCCTGTTTGCAGCATCTTTCTTTCGAAAACTCTGGTATTGGAGATGACAATGTGGCTGGTAAGTGTAAATGTTAATAAGCCTGGGGATTCTGCATTTGAAAATGTACAACTTGCCATGATTTGCAAATGAATTAAAGCAAATGAATTAAATCTTCTGGAAAGTATTTATTCAGGATAATTAAAATAATTCTTCTACACATTTGATTGAAAAGTATCGGTATTTGTGTTGACATCTACTTTTATCTGAAAAGGCACTTATAGTTCAGTATTTTTATTAAAAGATGTGCATCAACTGACAGTTTGATACTATGTAGTATGAAGCATTAATTTTTTAAGTACCGGTAATTGCAGGAAACATATATCCAAAACCAGGTTGGACTGATATTTTGTGCCATAACTTGTGCATTTGCTTTCATTTAGGAGTAATTAGTAATTATGTGAAAGTCGACTGACTGTAAATGTGTATGTTTTCTCGGCAGTTCTTTGCAGGGCTATTAAGAACACGATGAGTATAACGTCCATTAACTTTTCTGGCTGCAGCCTGGGGTGGCAGTCGGCCGAATCCATTGCTGAAATCATCAAGGTCAGAACCCATGTCACCCTATGTAATGTATGGCAAATGATGTACATTAAACATGAATTGGAAAATGTTTCTACAAGTCTCTATTTGTTGATTCTGATAAATAAGGTAGTCTTTTCAACACTTGAAAATGTGTCGTTATTATTATTGAGACAATTTTATGGTCCCGTTGGCACGGCAAAGGTCAAAGTCAAAGGCACTTTGGCAAATGTCACTTAAATTAAATGCTTGCGTAGAACAATATAATTTTCTTTCTTATTGTTATCTGCTGGTGAAGTCCATAAAGTCATTGGTTGAGTTAACCCATTAACGACCAAACTGCCTTTTCGTGCCTTTTACCATCAGCAGCGCATAGTCCCCTGAGGAACCGTCAAGACCAGCAGCAGCTTGTCGAACGGTCCTTTTCCAATTTTCCTGGCCTTGTGCTGCATCAATCGTCATTTGGATTGCAGTGATTGAATTTTGTTGCTCTGTTACAGCATCAGGCCACTGTACGACACAGTGAGGCTTGGAAAGACAGCCTGCGTTATCGCCGACCGGATTTAGATCGTATGGCTGGATTGCGTCGCATAACTGCTAATTCCAATCCGTTACTTGGCGATAAAGGTGTCCAGGCATTGGCTGATGTTCTTAGAGATGACCTTTGGGTTAAAGGTATTTGCATTTGCCTTATTAAGATAACTTTATTTAATTTTAGAGTATGAAACGGTGAAATTTGGAATTCACAATTTTGTTTAATCTAAAATTAACTAAGCTCTAATTGTTCTTTAGACGTTTATGTGAAATAAGAAAGGTTCTTTTTACTAGTTTCATTGCTGATAGTTGAAAATTATGTTGATTATGATTTTAAGCAGAATTTTGTGATTTATGGCAGAATTTATTTGCTACAATTGTCCCAAAGTAAAGTAATTCGTTAATTTTTTGTTATGCTGTTGTTTGTCTTTGTCTTGAGTGTGATTGTAATGCTTTTTTTATGTGCTTTTTTTTAGCTGTCGACTTGCATCATTGTGGCATTGGCGAGGAAGGTGCAAAAGCTCTTCTTGAAATCCTTAAAATCAATACAACTTTGGTTGTGATGGATGTTCGTGTGAACCCACTCATCGGTCTGTGCTCATTTATTCTGCTAAATTTTATTAATAATTATTAATTAATTTATCACAGCAGCCAAGGTGGTGAGGCTGTTTAGTTTTGCAATAGCACCAAGCAGCTAGTTACATAAACTTTTGTCTAGGATCACATAGATTTGTGATCACTTAATGTTTAAAGTTTGATTTATAGGTTTTTGAATTGATTTTTATTTGTGCTATATTTCTCTAAGTTTTCAATTGTTATTTTTATTTGTTCTGTTTAATTAAGAATGGTTTAATCTGACCTACAGTGAGGATGGTGTTTTAAGGTAGCCTTTATAAGTATACCAGTAAGAAAATGTTGTGCCTAAGGGTTGTAAGCTTCAAGATCAAACGATGTTTACATAAAAAGTTTGGAGAGTTTTGATACAGGTTTAAACATTTTAATGTCTGTATATATACATGCAAAGGTCTTTAGCCAGTATCAGTCTTATAATAAGGTAGTCTGATAAGGTAGTCTGATAATAAGGTAATAAGAGGGTTCCAAGGTGAGGGGCTGCATTTACTGGGGAGTTTTCTGGCAGCCTTGCTGCATGACCAAAATGTCCAAGTTGATGTGAACTTACAGATTGGCTGAGTTTGGTTTGGCCCAAATGTCTGTAAATGTCCTCATTCTGAATCAAGTAGTACCATTTTGCACTCAGGACCTGGCATAAGTTGCGGGTTCCAATTTCTACCCCCTAAATATATTATAATGAAGTTCTACTATATATTATCTGTTCATTTATTTATGAATGCAGGTAAAGAAACCTTGACAAACATCATGGACCAGGTTTGCATAAACTGTGCCGGGCATGAAACTGAGGTAAATTACCAGTTATTCCATTTTTGTAACTTGTTTTTGTATGTGTGTTTCAGGAGTAACGGTTGCTGTCGTCTATTTATATGATCACAACATCTGCTTTGTAGACAACTTATGTATGTTTTTGAATGCTGCGGCTTGTAATATTTTTGTTTGTGGTATCATCATTGTCATCGTCATCATCACTGTTATTGTTGTTGTTGCTAATAATAATATTGATAATAATAATAATAATAATAATATATCATATTATTATTATTATTATTATTATTATCATTATCATCATCATATTATTATTATTATTATTATTATTATTATTATTATTATTATTATTATTATTATATTATCATTATTATCATTATTAGTATTGTGTGCTTATATTTTATAATGTTAGTATAAGTGGATTAAAGTGACGTCGTCGTCTTTGAAAGCGAAACATCCACGTCAGAGGAAGAGACCAAAAGCACTGCAAAACTATGGTCGCAAATCAGTCAGGGTAAGAGGGTTTCAACGTGTCTACTAAGACTTACTTCAAATTGTGTTGGCAATTATTCATGCATGACCTCTTGACCCTTATTGTTACTGTGCCCTCAAAGTTTCCTACCACCCGTCAGCTTTTAATGGTTACGCACTTAAGGTAATGGATCGATTTGTAAACATGCACTGGTCGAATAGGTTTTTCCAGCCAGTTATATTTTAGGCTTGGTGATCTTTTAGTATGTTTGAAGTAGTGATATTAAAATACTTCTGTTCTGAAAGCAAACTGTCGACCTGATGTAGGCATTAGTTGAGGCCATAATGCTGACCAACCATTTAGTTGCCAATCGTTTGGTCGAAAATCAAAATGAGTTCGACCTATACTAATCTTAGACCGAATGAATTTCGATGGAATGAATGGGAAGCGCCATAATATGCCACTGGTTGGATAATAAAGAAAGGACCAGGTGACTCAATTTATTATTATTATTATTATTATTATCTTTGACAATTTATATAGCGCTATGCCCAAGGCGATGCCTAAGTCGAGTGCACTTATGCTGCCAAAGGAGTTTTTTTTGAATTTATGCGTAAATTATGATTCTTTTAACAAGTTGCTGACATGTACTTGATGTGTTTTAAAACTATAATTTAGGCAAGCAGCAATTATCTGAATAAACGAGCCAAGTCAGCAGCGGCAGCAGCTTCTATTTCACGGGGTTCTTTATCGGAGTCTTCTGAGTGCGCGATACCCGGAACTCCGTGGAGAACGGCAATGAGGGCAGCTCGTTACAAGTAAGAATTGTCTGATCATTGAGATTTGTTTTAATCGGGTAATGCCTAGATTTAAATTTTGCTTCAGATTTTATTAATACGCTCTAAGCTTAGGCTCTGGCTGCGATATCTCAGTCTGTAGCAGTCTGCTAAAGAGTGAGCAAAATGCCGTTTAGATGTTTAGCCCCTTTATGACTCTCGGTGTCTAAAAGACTAGACTGTGTCGTTTTTAGAGGCGGATTGCCAGATCAGTCGACTAGCAAATATATGCTTTACGAGAGCTTCAGGGATGCTTCCAGTCCGATGGAATTCAGTCGTCTAACGGACAATTTGAGCTGCAACGAAATGCGAGATGTTAAGGTGTTTGTCACAGCTTTTTTCTTTGCCGTTGAAAAATCTGTGTTTCACTCATTGAACAATCTTCAGTAAAAGGTTATTTTTTTCGAGATTGGATATGCAGTTATACACATTGAAATGCTTAATTTGAAGCCTTTGAACCATTGTATCTGTTGCCTTTTTAAATGAAACTTGAAGTTAGCATGTTTTTGATGTAGGTGGAACTTGAAATGCTGCGTAGAAGTGCTGATGAAGGATTGAGCGCCAGAATTAATTTGGAGAAAAAATTGCAACTGGTAAACATATGATTAATATCACCATCGTCGTATCTAACTAACTAATTAGCTAAGGAACTTCTATAGTGTCATTTTAGTAATGCACTTGGCATCAGTTGATGATCGCTTCAAGGTAGAATCATAATCCACCACTGTCAGATACAATAAGTAACTAGTCTAATTTGCCAGCTCCAGTTATGGGTGATAAGCAAAACATGTGTTAGATATTCATAGAAAATGTTGCTGAGTCAAAGAAATGTATGTGATTTTTGTGCAGTGGAGCATCTGCAAACTGCAAACAGTTGTCCAAAATTGTATTTAGCATGTTGCAAAATTATAATGTAACCTTATGTAGTTGTGTAAATCCACAGTAAAATGAATTAGAATGGAAATAGTAACATTACCAATGTGAGCTGCATTTGATTTTTGTGTTTTGTTTTTTAATTTTGTTAAAAGTAAATTATGTGGAGCCAATTATGTACTAATCTGAGGTTTGTTGTTTCTAGTTGACTTCAGAAAATGAGCATCTGCGAAGGGAACTGAAGGAATTGCAGGAGAAACGCAGTGTGCTCGACGACGACAAAGTTTTAGACAGCATCGAGCAGTCGTTCAGACAGTTTCACTCATTTCTTGACTTACTAAGAGACATTGGGTGAGTACTTTTGCCATTTTGACTGCAGGAGCCTAGAGCAAATTACCAACTTGCAAGTCGAACATATATATTGTTTTGAAGCTGTTTTAACAGTTAGTTGATGTTCCAATGAAAGTTTGATGCAGTTTTGCAATGCAATTGTTCGATATGAATTATTTTATATGTTTCAGAAAGACAGTACTGTTAAAAATTTTTAGTTTTTGTTTGAATTGAATTATTCTACTATGCAAGATTTCTTCTAAAGATTGGACCTTTCTAAGATTGCTTGCCAATACTGTTCAGGCATGTGACAATATGGACTCTTGAAAAGAGGCTAAAGACGTCACTCTTTATGAAACATTTCTATTGAACTGACATGTAAAGTGCTCTTGCAATCCTTGTCATGCGTTGTGATATATAAATTTTAATAATGATAATGATAATTTCGTTTCAGTCTCAGTCAACTGATATCAATGGCCGGCCTGGATCAGACAAATATGCCGATTCAGCATGACTTAGGAGTGCCGTTGGAAAGCGATCGGTCAAGAAACGACAAGACAAATCAGATGAAGTCTTTTCTGGAACAGTCTCGTCTTGATAGAAGCGATCTTTCGCTCTTATCAGACGGTTACACAGCTGCGCAGGAATCGATTTATCACCGGCCGTCAATTTTTAGAAACAAACCGGACAGATCCTTTGGTGTTGTGTCAGATTCTAAAAACCTGCATGGTTCTACTGAGCTTCACGATTTGCCAAGTGTATCGGAGAAAAGCAAGAAAACCACGTCAAAATTTGATGAACTGTATCAGAAAGCCCTCAAAAACACCGAGAGCATTCTTCAGAGAAAGGAGTTTCGAAATTCAGAATCCATTGGCCACGAGGCTTCTAAGTTCAACGTCGAAACGAAGAATGTGTCTGAAGAAACATCTGCAGCGGAACTCCAAAAAGAAAACAAGATCGATAGAAAGACATTCAAATCAGACGACGACCAATGTAGCGATCGTTCAGAGTCGGTTTCCCATGCTTCTAAAAATAGGCGCAACGTATCGAATAAGCCCGACTCCCTTAGTTTCCACAAGGCGCCTGCAAAACTGACTTCAGATCCACAAGAATCTGGTCACCCGTTAACCACATACAATGCAACACCCGAGCCAAAGATTCTTTCAGATCGTTCAGATAAATCTGCATCTTCTCGCGGCACTAAGGCCTCGGTGATGAAAACTAGCCGAAACTATGTCTGAACTACAGGACGACCGCCAAACGCGAAATGCATTTGGCATTGGTGAACGTAATGAGAGCTATAATACTGTCGATGAGCAAACTATCAGTGAAGAAAGTAACCTAGAGGAAGTACTTGACTTAAATGACTCAGTGTCACAATAAGGTGATGAACATTGGTTTGCTTTAATAACACAAATTGTTTCGTAAATTCTGTGACTTTGATGGAAACTGGACATTATTGAATTGAGGAAGAAAACATTAAGCTGGGTTGTCTGTGCACAAATGCCTCGAATAAAATTGCTTTGCAGCTGCTCGCCAACGTGAAAATTCTGGTTTGCTAAGTAATGATCGTTAGCTGTCATTTTGTTCTTGAGCCTCACTGTACTAGAGTGTCCTAGTTCCTTACTTAGACCTGTGCGTTACTGGCTGGGCACTTTGAATGTTATGTACATTTGAAATGTTTAGCAGTTTTGTCAATTGTTTGTGCTGTCTGTAGTTTACTTCTGATTTTAGTCACACATTATCATGTAGTGTGGACAGTTGGATTGTCAAAAGAGGGCTCAATGGGGCTATTTCTTGAATATACTTGCATGTTGTAAGACAAAATACAAAATAGAATAAAAGGTTTTATTAAGGTATTTGGAATTTTCTAATTAGATTACTTAAGGACTTAGATTTAAAAATTGAGAGGCTATGTTTTTAGATTGGTTTCAAGATATTAAATTTTAAAAATTAGAACCATAACTGGCTTGTGTGGTGATAAAAAAAGTTTGTTTCTTATTCTTTTGCATAGGCCTGCAGATAATTATGCTAAATATTGATGTTAGGCTTTAGTTTGCTTTTACTGACACAGCATGCATGCACACACACACATAATTTATTTATATATATATATAACTGTTTGTTCTTGCCATAGGGGCTGTCCATTAATTATGTCAACAATTTTTGGGCAATTATTTACCCCTCTCCCCTTGTCAACAACTGTCAACTTTCAGTGACCCCCTATAATTATGTCAAAACTTTTGACCCCCTCAACTAAGATCAGTGACAGGTCTCCCTAAAAGTTTAGAAGGTTATTATTTTTGCGGTGATGACCATTTTTCCCTTTCTTTTGCTCATCAAGTGTCATAATGTGGTGATGATCTTGTTTTTTCGCTTGTCAGGCTAATCTAGACTCTGAACTCCGGAGGGGGAACTGACAAAGCCGGGGGAAAGTCAGCCAGGGGCTGCTGTTAGTTGATGTAGTATGCCAAAATTTCCGAGGGAAATTTGAAATTTCTGGGGGAAAGGGCAATTTTCCCCTCTAGAAACGGCCTAGATTAAACCCTGCACCGACCCACCAGGCCACTACTCTGCAATATCAATTGTAAACATTAAATTACTCTGTGTTGACAATTTGACTTGCATATTATATTCTATGGTTGTAAATGGCGGCGTGAGTGTAAATGGTGTAAATGCAGTTGAAGTTTTTCTGATTTGTCGGATATTAAGCTATCGGTGATCGTTGTTAAGCGGCCGCAATATGGTCCGCGAAGAGACGCTGGTGAAGCCGGGCGTCAACGGGGCGAAGCGACCGTCGTACACCGGCGAGCGAACGAAGTCGCAGATGGCCGCCAAGACGAACAAGAAGTGGGTCCGTCTGGCCACCGTCCTCGCCTACGTCATGGCCGTCTCGTTGGCCGCCGTCGCTCTCGCCATATACTACAGCCTCATGTGGCACCCGGGGAACATGGGACTCTCCACCACAACCACCACTCCGCCCTATACACCCGTGACCGCACCATCTGACAACGGCAGCAGCATTGCTGACGGCGGACACCAAGTGCTTTGAGACCGGTGGGTAAGAGTCAATTTGTCTGGGCAAGGAGTGCACAGCCCTTTTGGAGAGGGGATCGATTTTATAAATAGTAATCAGTTTCGGCTGCACATTATTTACAAGAAATTCAATAGTAGAAGACGGTTTTCAAATCTAATTATTCTCATTGAATAATTCTGTTGCTGCAGCTTAAAGAAACTCGTGCACTTTTCAGAAACTCAGCAATGATGCTTATTTTTAGACATTACTGTAAATAAATTTGTAATTGCCTGTATGTTTTTTATCAGTGGTTTTTTATCAGTGGTTTTCACACAGGCTTACTTAGCCTCCTAAACCACTTAAAATCACATTATTATTATTATTTTGCCTGAAACCTTAAGGGTGTAGAATTATGTTTAATTTTATACCACAATAGTCTTTGTGTGACTTGATTAATGTGTTGCCTATATATTGGCTTTATAGGCTTCGTGTAGACTGCAGGCTGTTCATTCCTGATTAAGACAGATCGGTGTCACTAATGCTTTATGATCATTAACTATAAATGGTTGCATTGCTGTGCTCATTAATTTACCAAATTTGATCACAGCTGTTCTTATTTGATATAAAAGGCTTTCATTTATCTCAGCATTGCCTTGTGTGTTTCTCTCAGATTATATTTGCAGATTGTGCTATTTCTGTGCTAACTTCATCATTAGCATCTGTTGGTCAAATGGAATTTGCTTGTCTGAAAATTATGCTGCTATATACAACTTTCTCTTACATCTCTTTCCAATTACCCAGCCATTGTTGCCCATGACAGTGGTCATATAAAATATTTAATGGTGTTTTAATAGATTTAAAATTTTGTTTATTGTAGAATTTGTAAACGAAATCATACTGACACGTTCTAGAAAAAGTATCTTTGAGAACTTTTGACTACTTTACCAGTGCAGGAAGTTCAAGGTCACATAAGCTTATGCAATTTCTGACTGGTCATCATCTAACTGTGTTGTAGTTTGTGTTGTTGCAGTATTTTTGCTGTTGACTGATAATGGCAATGTTTTAATATTTGATCCTTAAGGATTTTACTGGCAATTATTATAGTTTTTTTAGTATTGACTTGCATTATACTAGTCCAGTTTCTAGCCATTTATAATCTTTTGGTTAAATAAAGTGAGAGTATGGTGTAATTACAAAATTATATATACAGTATATATATATATATATATATATATATATATATATATATCATAATAATAATACACACACTAGCGTTTTTCATCGTTATCGCAAGGTATCTCGTTTTATCCGGACACAGTGTATATGTTATGTTGTATATGAACTTTTAATTCATGATGGACTTTGAGCAGGTGTTGCAAGCTGGCATTTTAGCCTATGAGAGTGAAATTGTGGAGAAAGTAATTGATGGATCATGCAGGTGGCCAATCCCTTCCATTGCCTCCTTATACTTGTTTGGCTATTGCCGCTGAGGAGTTAGCAGAAAGCACGATGATGACTTGTTTATAGCGAGTCTTGCGTCGTAGATCTAATGCTTATTTTTCAATTCACAGTTACTTTGCTACGTGGCGTGATTTAGCTTTTGTGCTTTCATACATTCGTTGGTGACATGAGATATTGCTTTGTGGTTTTTAGATCGACTGTATCTGTGGGAGTTTTTTGCAGATAATTAAGTCAATAGAATTACTGATAGTGAATGACTGTTTTTGCTATGATGTTCTTAATATATGGCATGTTGCTTGTTGTGTCCGCTTTGTTATTTCAGTCTGAGTTTGCTAGATCAGGTAAATCAGTTGTTGCCAGAATTGCCCTACAAGTGGCAGAAATATATTCTTGTAGTTTATGTGGTACAATATGTTTGTGCCGGATTATCAATTTGAAATGGAATTAATAGAAATAAATTGTATATGATTGTATTGACTTGTTAGAGACCATATCAATGCCATATGCATAATTATTTCTCATTTGAATGGTTTGGTTTGTGCATCTAAATTGTTACAAGAATTATCAAGTTTATTACTTGTCTGCTACCGTAAGCAGTATTTTTACTTGTCTTGGTTGCTTGGTTATGTTGATATTCTGTCTAAATCTGATCTTCAATTGACTTTGTAAGGAAAGTGATCTGTGTTCATCGTAACCCCTTAACTGTGTATTTAACTGCAACTCAATGTAAAATGGTCGGATATATCCGGGATCCCCAGTTAAGGGGTTAATCAGTGTTTTTTGCCAGAAGAGCAGCTTGGATTGGACAACCCCATCCCAATATGTTCAACTCCCAATGGGACCATCGTTTGCCTGTGGGGGTTGACCCCCCCAAACCCCAGAAAATAAATTAAACAAGCTGATCTTATGCATTTATTTATAGCAATATGTGTACCTACTTGTTTTGTTAAGTATTGTTTTTTGCAGATTCTATTGTCTTCATTGTGTAATTTATGAAATTTACGTTTTTTTAGTAATCTGGTATATATTACAGTATAATTAAAGTAATTTATTTATTATGTACTATTTGTGTAATTCGGTCATCAGTAGTAAACAGCATTGTCTGGTGAATGATTTTCAAAACAACAGCGAGAGTAACTACTCCCAGCCCAATATAGTTTGTTTGAAGATGAGAGTTGGGATGGCTAAGAGCTAAATTTTCTAACCCTGCTGGATGTAGTAATAATTGTATTATAATGAACTTTTATAGCACTTGTCTTAATATTATTCGGCCCAATGATCAGTCGAGGTGGAAAACGATGAGAAACTATAGCGGAAAGACTGCAGCGAAAGAGAAGTTTTACAGTATTAGAAAAGACCATTCGGCTAATGTTCCTTAAGACATCTTGAAGGTGAGGGCGCAAAGGATGTGCTAGAAAACGGCTTCTCCAGCAACGCGAACCAGGGGCGTAGAGACTGGGGGGTATATCGGTATACAGCGCCCCCCTCCAAATAAGTATATACGTGTATATAATACAGTATATATAGCCAGGGGTGTAATGACGGGGGTATATCGGTATATATCCCCAAACCAGACTACCTTAAAATTTTAATGTATTTATAAGATTTTCAAAGATTTATGCCCTCCTCCCCAAATCGCTTTATCTCTCTCCCCTCATCAATAAAATTCCTGGCTACAATAAAATATATAGCATATATATATATATATATATATATATATATATATATATATATATATATATATATATATATATATCCATTTTATGGGTTTAGGATGGTTTGGAAAACCACTGATTGTAAGGATCTGGATGATGAATAAGCAGGGATGAACCTCAATGGAAAAACTGATGGAAGACACCGACGGTGTCAATGAACTTTTTGGAAGAAATAGGGATCAAAGGATACAGTCGGGGAGAACTTTGGGGAGAAAATCCCCCTGAGTTTTGGTATTACGTTAGAGTAGCATATTAATTCGATAAGCCCCTAAATGCCTGTGCAAATAAATTACTGGTTTTACTACAGTGCAATTTTTAACTTCATATAGGCGAAGTACTGATTCAAGTTCATTATTATCAGGCATTCATAAAATTTTATTATTATCACTTTTACGTACAGTCATTCTAATGATGCAGAATGTAAACTTCAAGTGAAATATAAATAACTTATGGGTCATTCCATGTCAACTCAACCAGTATTTATTGCTCACCACACCATCTCAGATCTTCAAGAAATTTGCAGGGCTTGTAGTATCAATTTATGTAATTCTTGAAATTTTCTTCTTTTGTCAAAAACTTTCAGAGATATGATATTTTGAAGATAAACAACTTGGATAAAATAATAGTAGTGAATAAGTCCAGAAAGTTTCAGCCCCATAGCATGGTATTTCGAAGTTGTGAGAAATTTAACGACTTCCATGAAAAAACGGCCCACCGCAGGTACTTACTAAAGCTGAATATCTCAAAATTACTGAAGAGAGCAGGCTAAAACTTTACAATCTTTCAGATGGATGTTTGGGGAGCATTTCTGGTAAATTTCATAATTTTTTTGAGATGGTCGAGCTGGAGCCATTGATTGAATTGATGGAATGACTAATATAGGTTCAAATTATGCAATCGTTTCAATGAGAAAGAATCAAGACACCAACATGAAATTTTCACCATAGTTACTACTTACCAAGCACTACAAGCCTGCAAAGTTTGAAAACTGTGAATTACTGTCAACATGGTCATATAGGGGTCGACGTGGGTGCAAAAATAGTAACTGTGACTCAGAAGATGACGCATATTGGGTACAAGGTCTCATTATTGACAGAAATCCTGTCTGCAATTGATGAGTACATATATGTGCATTAAGACGCAACAGACATGTCTAATGTTTTGCTGATTCAAATACCGGGTCAAATATCGGTGAAAACTGGCTGTTATGGGATGTTTGGACATTTTTAATGCATGCTGTGTAGCGATTATGATAAAGATTAATACACCATTCAACTCAGCTGGAAAAAGTGTATGCACACTGCAAATTTCAGCCTGATATCTGCTGTGGTTCTCAAGATCTAAACTTCAAAAATCGTTAAACGTAACACGTCGGGTCGACTCGCGACCATATCTTCAAAATATCATATCTCTGAGAGTTTTTGACAAAAGAAGCTGAAAATTTCAAGAATTACATAAAACTGTGCCCTGCAAATTTCTTGAAGATCTGAGATGGTGTGTGAGCACCCTGGTTGAGTGACATGGAATGACCCTTATAATAAACCAATAGACTCACGTGACAAAATTAGACTACTGCAACTCCTCCTCCACTATAGAAAGACCTCCATCAACAAATTTCCATTCAAGACTGTATAAATAAAATTAGTAAAAATAACGTGTCAGCTGAAGACGTTTTTTAATGCCTCTAAAAATGATGTAGGCCTAATGTGGTTGTTGGAGAAATCTAATTTTAAACTAAATACCAAAATGACAATTTGCATAATTTTGAATAGTTTGCCAGCGCAATTACTGCGATATCTCTCTAGTTTCAACTTACATCTATCTAATAGTCCTTTGTTCGGAATTTTCAGAAATTGAGAATTAGAAGTTACTGGTAGGAGACCTATCCTTGAATGTAATAAAATGCACTGAAACCCACTGTGAGCATCTATTGATTTCAAAAAATTTTTCCGGCTGCTTTTTCCCATAAATTTGCGGTGGGGTGCAATATCCAGTGTTATACTGCTAGTTTTTCGTATAATAATAATAATAATAATAATAATAATAATAATAATAATTTTATATTATGGTAATAATGTGATGTAGATAAATCCCTGCCGAATCCCCGTTTAGGTGCCCTGAGGCAAGGAGGAGGACAGAGGAAGGGGCCTGCTTCCAGCGGCCAGAGGGATGCCCCCTGGGGAAGGACCAATGTGACGTCACACTTTCGGTATAAATAAAATGTAGTAAAAGCGTGTGGGAGAAGACGTTTTTTCCTCATTAATACTTTTGCCTGAGATAAAATTTCAGGTCTCACGTTATCATTGCGGCAGTTGAATATCTGTGTCGCTTTTCACATTCAGTGGCGTAGCGAGGGTACGTCACAAGCAAAAAGGTCGCCGCAGACCTTCTTATTTATTATGCATTTGACTTACGAAAACCCGATTTTGGCGCCCCCTCACCTCGGCGCCCGGACAAGCGAATTATATTAGGCCTCGGTGGCGTAGCCAAGGGGCGGTTTGTGGGTTAAACACCCTTGGCTGCCGTCGAATTTTTGCGAAAATAAGAAAACATTTTCAAAGTTTGGTCACGATCGAAACCAAACTCCTTCCTGAAATCCTGGCTACGCCACTGGGGCTATATACCGCGACTGCCTTGTTGTAGGCCTATTGATATGAATTCGATTTTGATGCTAATATTTCTTAGTTAAAATCTGGGTCATTTGCATCGTTGCAATCAACCATTCGTAATGCGTTTAATGTATGGCGGCTAGCATTAAATGGAGGGCGTTGGGGGGCCAATCTTGGGGCCAACCAGTTGTTGTTTAATGTCAGGCACTCCCAACTGGGGACACGCCCTCAATGCCCCCGGTGGAGCCGCCACTAGCCTTAGGGGTGGCATTTTCGAGATTTTCGAATTTTCAGAAGGTTTTTTACTTGTCGGGTAACGCGGTTTTTGCTTGTCGGAAAATTCAGGGAAGTCGATAACGTTTTAGGAAAGTTGATAACGTTTTTTGCTTGTCAGGAAAATTTCGGTGGCGGCACTTTTTTCTCGCCCCGGGCGGTACTGTGCCTCGCTACGCCACTGCCCATCGTCACGTAGCCTAAGCCTGATCACAAAACTGTCGCACTTTCTTCTCACGTAAAGGTTCCTTAGTGAGACTCGAACGCTATGCATAGGCATAATGTATTGTGTATCTCGTCTGTGTATCTCATCTTGTATTATTCCAGAACCCTGTCGTCAGAATTCCAGAACCGCAGTTAGACGCGAATGCGGTCGTTACTAACGAATCCACATTTCCGAAATTTCACCCAACTTCAAAGACAACCCATTATCCAACCATTTGAAATTATTTCGAGATGTGGTCGGTTGCTTTTGCCGCCGTGGACATGAAAGGACGCCGGACTCAGGGCGTTTCAACAAAGCCTCCTTTTGTCCCGCTACCCCTATGCTGTTTGAGAGACGTTGGTCGAAGCGCAAAGTGTGTGTGTGTGTGTTCGTATGTGCGGATGTTTGTGTGCCGTACCGATCAAACCAGAGCCGTGCTCCGTATTAGAAGCGCTCTTTGCCTCTTTTCAAGGCGTCTTTATGACAGTCCAATTCTAGAGCATTCCTTCGAGACTCCGATGTCCCTTGTTCGGTCGCTCACCGATTCCATTTCGGGATCGACGAGGGGCTTTGTGGACGATTGCGCAATCGACTCCCGGAGGAGCAGGAAGCCTCTCGAGTGACCGGGGGGGGGGAAGGCACCGACCATTGATCACCGCGATCGTAGGCTAAATCAGGGCAGAAATGCGAAACCGTTCGAAAATCACAAACCGACGCAAAATGAACAGACCGACAGATGTCCCTCAAGTTCCCAATCCACACTAACGACGCCCACAGGGTTTACCCTTTGTTTAGAAATATTCGCGTTGAAGTCTCGACTGGGGACCCGGTCTTTGATCTACGTCTCCCGGTTAATACAATGGCGCCATATAGGCCGTACTGTCGCGGAATTTTTGACCCTTTCCGACCGGTTGGGGGTCTACGCTGACAACCCTAGCTCGACAGCCAGAATATCAATGTAGGCCCTAATATACGCTCTGTCGATGGGGGTGGGGTGGGAGTCTTAGTTATATTACTAAATTACGACTGGCATTATCAGATATAGCGATCAGATATATAGCTATGGGCTACTGTTAATTGCTTCTCAAGGGTTGGGGGTGGTGGTCAATCGCGAGGATAAAGATCGCATAATTATTTCTTACTGTTATCATTTTTCGAAGAAATCCTTACGACGGCCACGGACATGAAGGCTTACGCATAAATTTCTATTAGGTTGCCAGGCTCGAGCCCTACCAGTTGGGGGGGCACCATAGGGAAGAGGAAGGTATAGGGGGTTGGACCGCCCCACTTTTTCATCCAAGTTTACGCCAATGCTACGGTACAGCGCCGTCGTTGTGGGTAAATTCAGATTCGCCCCTTCGAGTGTAACGGCTCCACGGATCTTAATTTTACCAGAGACGGAGAAATTACAGAAGACCGAGTGTAATCGTTGTGTAATGTGAAGCGCGAATGTTGCGTAATGTGCTGTAACGGCGATAGGCGATTAAAATAGAACAACATTACCGCTCATTAATAGCATTCGTCAAGATTTTTTCGAAGTTGGTCACGGTCATAACCAAAACCCCACTTCCGGAAATCCTGGCTACGCCACTGACCGTCTACTACTACCACTGCTCACCGGATTTGGACGAACTCATGACCTGTTTCGGTCCGAATAGGGGGGAGGCTGGCTGCCGGGCGCGTTCCCCCTGTGCCTCCCGTGGCTACGCCAATGTCTCTGATATTCGGTTCTTCGGTTCACTGATCAGACTGCCTTCATCAATCGTGCAAACTGCGATCAAATTAGCGACGAAATTCATCGAACGAGTATTATTAATTAATAGGAGAAAACCGTCGCTTTTACTTTACGCCTATTTTTCTGTCTATCTTTTCTGTTTCTTGATTTTTTGCTCTCTCTCTCTCTCTCTCTCTCTCTCTCTCTCTCTCTCTCTCTTTCTCTCTCTCTCTCTCTCTCTCTCTCTCTCTCTCTCTCTCTCTCTCTCTCTCTCTCTCTCTCTCTCCCGTTTGTTTGCTCTGGAATGCAACTGGGCCTATAATTAAAAGTATACACACACGCAAACTTGCATGCCAAGATGACGCAACGCTCTTATGAAATAAAGCCTTCACAGGTTCCCAAGAATTTAGGAACTCCCGACAGCAAGTCTATAGACACACACACACACACACACACACACACACACACACACACACACACACACACACACACACACACGGTGTAGGCCTATATGGCTGCACGTTTTGTTAAGCACAGTGACACGCTTTAAAAAACTGAAATGCATTCAGAAGAAATTGGGTTGAAAATGACTTCGGTTCGTCAATCATGCATAGGGCCTATACTCTTCTTGCATTTAGTCCTCCTATTCCCTCATTCTGCGTGCCACCCTAACAACAAACACGCGCACACACACACACACACACAGACAGAATTAGGGTATCTTTTCAGCATGTTGGTTTCATTCGGTCTCATATATAGCCTCTGTAAAATTATTATGGGCATAGGCTACTTAGAGGCTTGTTTTTGATTTGCTGATTCTAAAAACTATATATGGTTCTGATAGAGCACTATATATAGAGAGTGCAATTTAGTTGTCACGCTTCTTTCTATGTCCACCCACATTATCATCAGCGTGTCTTAGGGCCCGTCCTCAAATGACGTAACGCGCCTGGGGTGGGTGGGAGGGGGTCCGGACATTTGTTACGAAGTGTGACGAGGGAGGAGGGGGTTCCGTAAATGTGACGTAACGCAACACAAAATTTTTAAGTGACGACCTTTTTAATTTTTTTGCTTGCCAGGGTATTTGAAGAGGGAAAATACAAGGATGACCTCTTTTTTGCCTGTCAATGTGTGTTTGGAGAGGGAAAAACAGAAAGATGAGTGACCTCCTTTTTGCTTGTCAAGACTTTTCGGAAGACGAAAAGGGGGGTCGGCCCGTTGTTGCGTCATATTTTAGGGGGTCTGACTTTTCGTTACGTCGCGATACGTAGGGGGGAGGGGTCAAAAAAGTGCCGAAATCGCGTTACGTCATTTACGGAAGACCCTTAGCCTATATTTCTCACATTTAGAGCGCATATAGACTGCAACACGACATTGCATCGGGGTCTAAGTTTATCTAAGGCTGTCGTCTTGAAGCATTAGAATTTTATTTCCTAGAATGATGTCATTGTATTGCAACCGAACGAATTCAGTTATATTCAGATAGTCATCACTAGGTTATGTGCTGTAAACTCTTATGCTTACTTTCATATCAATTCGAATTACTCTGCTACTCTGGTTGTGATATTTTTAGGATAATCTTGAAGTTCTGTGTTGATATCATGTAGAATTTAGATTATTATTATTATTGTTGTTGTTGTTATTATTATTATTATTATTATTATTATTATTATTATTATTATTATATCATGCGGCATTTTTATAGGATCAGTAGTTAAAAGCTTACAGATATGAGCCAGTGGCGGCTCCACCGGGGGGCCAGAGGGCCCGTGCCCCCTATTGAGTGCCTGGCACCCCCAGTGGCCCCCCTGTTGGGACCCTATACTTAATGCTACATACATTAATCAACAAATGGTTGGCCCCCATGATTAGAAGTTGCCACCCCAACGCCCCCTCCCCCACTTGCCAACCCCTAGAGCCGCCACTGATATGAGCAGATCACCCTACTGGTTCTTATTTTGCAGATAGGCCAACAGTGACATGGGAATACAAGTGTCAAATAGTCAATTGTTTGCTCTGCTGTATAGCAGAGGTGGGCAACCTTTTTCTTAAAAGGACCGTATGAAACCTAATACTACATCAGGTGGGCTGTGCATACATACGAGCCAAAATGTTTATGCTTTTCGGAATCCATTACTGCAATGCCATTATAAGATGCAATAACTTGTGATGGCTGTTTTTGCTTGTCAAATACATTTTTTGGAGAAGTTGGAGCCGGGATCTTTCGTTGCCTCGGACGCTGCCAATCCCTTGCTGAGATTTTTCAAATGAAGTGCCATGTTTGAATGATGTTTCCATAAAATACTTTCAAATCGTCTGACTTTCTGTGAGTCGTATGCATATCTCTAAATGGACTCGCGGGCCGCATGGAATCTGGCGTCGGGCATCGTGTGACCCGTAGTTTGCCCTCCCCACCCCTGCACACCAACGGCGAATTATTGGAGCCAAGGGATTTGTGGCCGCCGATTGAAATCGGGTCATCGAGAAAAATTACAACAGCCAAGTACATTCCATTCTGGACCCGCATTTTGGATATCTATCAGATATCAGATACCTTTAAAGGTTTGTTAAAGGAAAATCTATAAAAAAAAAAAGCCGTCAACATTATATTTTGCAATTTAGACACATTAATAAACGGGTGGAAAGTGACAAGAAAAATTACTGACTGACATCACTGCAAGGTGTTTGAAGGTTCTAAATAGAAATTTGGGTGAAATATCGACATGAATTTTTGGCGTCGGGCCTCGAAAATTTTTAGATTTTCATTTTCATAGTCAGGGTTTTTTTCGAAATTTGAGCGAAAATTTGTGGTGTCGAGAAATTTCATATTTGCATCGATTGAAGCCCCAACGATGTCTACATTCCATTCTGGACCCGCATTTTGGATATCTATCAGATATCAGATACCTTTAGTTTAAAGGTTTGTTAAAGGAAAATCTATAAAATGTATAGCCACCATTATTATATTTTGCAATTTAGACACATTAATAGGGTGGAAAGTGACGGATTTTTCTACTCCACTGACATCACTGCAAGGTGTTTGAAGGTTCTAAATAGAAATTTGGGTGAAATATCGACATGAATTTTTGGGTCGCCCGAAAATTTTTCATGGACTATAGTCCAGGTTTTTTTCGAAATTTGAGTGAAAATTTGTGGTGTCGTAGAGATTTCATATTTGCACCGATTGAAGCCCCGTCGATGTCTACAAGGAATCTGGATTTCCATCCACGTTAATTGAGAGGCTTAAGACGGACACGAGCGCGGATCAAATTTCTGAGAGATGTCATGAGGGTAAAACGCGGCGACTAATTTGGAACTTATTCGGTGTTTTATACAGGCCTGTTAGGAGTGGAGAATCCGCCCCTCCCCCAAATCTCAAAATTCGCCCAAAAATCCCAGCACTTACACAATTTTTGCATTGAACTGTGTCTTTCCCCTCCAACCAAGTCGCGATTCCCTCCTCCCGGAAGCCTCAATTCCCCTAACCCTCCCCCAAAGGCCTGGATCCTGGATAAGACACTGAATTTATTAATCCGTCAATTTTGTAGCCAACGTAGAGACGTTTCCGTCGGAAATCAATACATTGATACGTTTTACGATTGGAAACAAAACGGTTAAATTCTAGACTTAGTATAACAGAGTGACGGTTATGTGTTCATGTTCGTTGATTAGCATTTCAAATGAGCTCGGAATCAAATGCACGTGTAATATACCAGACACCAAACACACACACACACACACACGCGCGCGGCCAGTCGCTCACATCGAGACCTCGTAACCGAGAGGCATGCTAGTGCCTAATTGAACGTTCATTTGCCAGCTCAGATCGTGCAAAGGGCCGCAACCCGGAACACGATGTCGCAACAGGTTCCGGTAAAGGCGAGAGGGGAGGGAGAGGGGGAGGGGTGTTGTTTGTTCTTGGATTAGTCGAAATAAGCGTCGTCATCAAAGGTGGCGCGCATAAACGTCCGCAATTATCGTCCATTAAAAGTCGGCAAATTGTTTGACGACGACGTCAGTTTGGCAGTAAAAACTGCTCGAATTCGTAACCGAATACGAGCAACAATTACGCATTCGATTTCGGCGTTCGCTGTGCCCGACTCATCATCGGTTATAATAGGACGAGTATATTAACGAGTTACACGAGCACACGAGTCTCAAGTTGCTTGACCGTTGAAGCTCTTCTCCTCTTCTAAAGACTAACGCTCTAAAACTCGGTTAAACCGAAATAATCAAATTGAAAACTTATGAACTAACAGAAAGTGACTTTTTATCACTTCCAATTTCAGTCTGGTCGCCAAATACGAGCAAGAAACTTCGCATTAAATATGTCCCTGTTGCAGCTGTAAAATTATCGAGGGCCTACTAGTGGAGGTTCATTTAATTAACGTAGTTCATAGGCCTACGTAAAATCTTCAAACCAGCAATTGAACTTTCGACAGACTGCACAAGTTCATGGAATTCACAGCATCATTCGTGGAATGGTCTCAAACAGTGTTTTATACAGGCCTGTTAGTTGGAGAGATTTTCCCTCCCAAAACCTCAAAATCCTCCCCCGCCAATCCCAGCACTTACACAAATTTTGCATTGAACTTTGTCTTTTTTCCCTCCAACCAAGTCGATTCCCCTCTCCCGAAAGCCTCAAGTCCCCAAAGGCCTGGAGTCTGGATCAAACACTGGTCTCAAAGATTTGCTTGATACGTGAGGCACTGGATTTTTCCCAGCTGAATATTTTCCATGTTTGTATTGCGTCCGCGTGCTTTGCATTGTCACATTTGTTAGACATAGGCCTAACTACCGAGACCAAACTGCTTGTGAACCCACGATCTCTTGGCGAACGCTTCAACAGCACGCGCTCCCTTTTACCGGTAATCAAAGTCAACAGTCACAAACCAGACGGAGGAAGAAACTTAGCGAGCAGAGCAGAAGAATACCGTAGCAAGAATTTGTCCATTTCTCGCAAGAAGCGCTTGTTGCACCAGAGGCGGATCTAGGGTATTCGGCGCCCGAGGACAAAGTGTACGTTGGCGCCCCTAACAACTGACAAGCAAAAAAGGTCGTCACATCATTTTCGGCGACCCTCAACTCTCTCTTCATATAGTGCTGACGAGCAAAAAAAGGTCATCGCACGTGTTTCTTCCCCTCACCTCGGCGCCCGGGTAACATGTGAACCCCTCAGCCCTTCCCCTAGATCCGCCTCTGTAAACTAAAGAGAATGGTATTGGCAGACGTGTGAATGGCCAGCACTATTGGCAGGCAAGTGAAGAGAACCTAGTAATCACGTTACTTCAAAAACTAGGGCACTGTCTCTTGTATATCAAAAGTGCTTGTCATCCAGAATTTTGCCTGTGGTATTTCTATTGCGAAAATTGGACATTTTTAAACTACAGAGAATGGTTTTGGCAGACGTGTGAATAGCTAGCACTTTTGACAGGCAAGTGAAGAGGACCTAGTTATCAGGTTGTTTTTTAAAAATTAAGCTACTATCCCTTGTATATCAAAAGTGCTTGGCATTCAGAATTTTGCCTGTTGTTTCTCTATTGCGTAAATTGGACATTTTTAAACTACCAGAGGCGGTTCTAGGGTATTCGGCGCCTGGTTGGCGCCCTGACAAGCAAAAAGGTCCTCATTTTCGGCGCCCTCAACTTTCTCTTCATATAGTGCTGACGAGCAAAAAGGTCCTCGCAAGTGTTTCTTCTAATTTCTTGTGCATTTCACTTACCCAAATATCCAATTTTGGCGCCCCTCACCTCGGCGCCCGGGGCCCGGGGACATTGCCCTTTGCCCTCCTAGATCCTCCTCTGTGTTGCAACTGAAACAGAAAGAAGCAAGCAAACACAGTTAAATGATTCAAGTCTCAATGATCGACCGACCAGATTCCTGGACGACGTCCCATTTAACACAACTTTCTTCTTCAACTATAGTGCTGACTAAAATGGCAGTCCTGTTAATGTCACCTGTCAGTCTAATTCTCGGTCAGAAGTGGGTCGCAGGGCTAAGATTAGTGGGTCGCAGTGAAATTAGACTGTTTCTTTCTGCCACACTGTCACAAGCTTGTTGCATTTCCATACACGGCTTAAAAAAATGATTAGTGCCATTTTTAGTTTATTTTGGCGACCCCTCACCTCGGCCTCCCAATACATCTCCCATCCCTAGAAACTTATTTGATCCCAAATATCTCCAAGATTGGTTAATATTTAGGTGTGCTGTCAAGTTTCAATATTAGGCGCACAAATTAATGGCGTTTTCATGTTTTCGTGTTATAATATAAATTGCTGTTAAACGCAAGAGTGACTATTAACATGCTTGTTAAAGTGAACAGTAATTATTAAAGAAGCCATCTTGAAATTTGCTGGCAAAGGACAAACAGAAAGAAGCAAACAAACAAACAAACAAACACAGTTAAATGATTCAAGTCTACAATGATCGACCGACCAGATATGTGTTGCACACATCCTGGATTGTGGACTGGTCAATTGCAAATCGTTTTGAAGCCTTCTGAAGATTAGAATCGACGTCAAAAGGCAAGTCCACCAACTGAGTGTCAAACATTTAAGGCGAAGAAATAATTCATAGGAACCAAGACTTGACATATGCTGACAACTAAGTTGCCAAGACCTATCGTTTGATCTCTGAAGATGAACATTTTCAGCGCGTAAATCAGCCGTGCCATGCAATGAGCACGGTGTAACTTTCATGAACATTATATGGTCAGCTCGTCAATAAAATGGCAGTCCTTCTTAATATCCGAGATATTCGGAACTAATGTCACAATGCTGCTGGATCTCAGGCCACTCGACGGTCCCATTGTGATTCTTCCTCGTTCTCAAGTCAGAACCACTCTTGATGCCCGTGGGTTAGAAGGGATGGGAGCTAATGATTAGTGGGTCATAGCCTGAACAGTTCCGGAAGGCAGTCTCGGAATACAGAAATTAGATTGGAAGTCAATCAAAAGTCTCATTTGGTTTTTGTGTGCTGAACTCAGCACCAATTGTCATAACACTGATCATTAATGATGTAGCCTTGAAGCATGAATGATTGGGGCAATCAGCTGCACAGCATGGCGATCACTTATCTTTGCGGTCGAGTGATGACAGGACAGATGGCGTCATATTTGTTTATTTGCGGTGCATATATATATATCAGAACCTGAACCGGTATATACGATTCACAACAACCTGCAATCATCTATGTCACCTGATTCTCGGTTTATATAAAAATGATTATTTGAAATTGTGCTTTTTTAACGATTTTAGTTTACAATAAGATTTAATTGTAGGGTTTTCTAATGGCCTGATAGTTAGCAAAAAAATAAATTTTGCCTTATAGATGAACCTATTGTGGGTCGTTACAAAGCCGCTGAGTTCCAAAAAGATTTGGAAACCCTGGCTTAATACTTTTAAAATTAATATTATTTCACAATAACGCAAGAAATCGTATTGCGACCATTTTGCTCTGAACTGCAATAACAATAGGGAATCTCTATCTGTAGATAACAGACCAACGGACCGGTTAAGCGATTTTGTCATACCCATAGAATTTTAAAGACGCCTAACAAAGGTATGCTCGTGGCAAAATTTTAAAAAGGTAATTTCAAGAAATTTCAATCTCTATTTCTCTCCTTTTGTCTTATTTTGACAAAAACATCTATAACTCTGCCTAATATATTTGCCTTATTTTCATTCGAATTGAATAAGAACTTTTGTTGACCTTTAATTCAAAACTCAAAAGATTCCTTTCAACTAACGTTCGCCAGATGGCCTAATGCATGTTTTTGATATTGCATGCTTCTAAACAAGGATTGCGGCACGTTTCACAGCCGCTTAAGTGGGCCGCGGTTCCAAAATGTTTGGGAAACCCTGGTTTAGAATATTAGAACATGTGCTATGAAAGTGCAAACTAATTATTATTAAATATTAATACAACAGTGGCAACAGTATCGTCAGTGTGCTAATGATCGTACAATGTACATCTCAAGGACAAGGAGTAAACGTTTCTTGTTGGTTTGCCGCCATTGTTGAAAGTCATTTATTACAAACTATTTCCTGGGCACAGTTGGGAAGAGAATAAGCACGTA
>CM030835.1:2918315-3138315 GCA_018105865.1 Metaphire vulgaris | reverse complement strand
CTCCAGTTAAAACTTGTTCATCCATGGCCTTTGGTAAAATTCAAAATACCAAAGAAAAGATTAAATTCATTCAACGCAAGAAACAGACGATTTACGCGTCACTTTTCCACAGTTTCACAGCTTCCAATTTGTAGGATTTCGAAGAATAATGTTCCATGTTAAAATACTAAAGCAGAAAACTTTAGGTCCACAAGCTACATTAATGCGTTGATTGCCGGTAACTGCACTGAATAATAATAATAATAATAATAATAATAATAATAATAATAATAATAATAATAATAATAATAATAATAATCTTTTACAGCACCATTTCTTATACTCTAGAGGTATATATCAATCGATGGTACTTCAAATTCATCAGCAAAAGAGTGTGCATAGCTCTGATAGAAACGAGTATCTCGTCGACTCCTGGGATGACTTAGATATATGTACTCTCTCGAGTTGCCGTTTGAAGAACGATTGTATGTTGTCTTATATATGTGCGCTTAACTGCAGCGTTGCGTCATTTTGGGGAAACTTCTTCCTAGCTGACGCTTCGTTTTCAGCAAAGCGCGGTTGGCTTACAACGGTGGCCTTGTGGGAAGAAAAGAAAAAATTCAAGAAATCTCCAGCAGGCTTTTATCTAGCGAACAAGGATCTTGTACGCATTTCATTCAATGAATCGAGGTATTTATTCAGGCGTCGACCGGTCCTATTTGCTACTTTTGTTACAAAAGATCAGTGATATATGTGCAGATATTATATATATATATATATATATATATATATATATTTACATACATATTTTGCCCTCGGTACCTAGTTCCCGAAGAGAACCGAGTGCATAAAAACGACGATGACGCTTGCTTGTATATATGTATGTATATTATATATGTACATATATACATATATGTGTATTATATATGTACATATATACGTATATATAATATATATAATATTCAAATGTTGCCATAGTATATGTATATGTATATGTATATATATATATATATATATATATATATATATATACTATGGAAACATTTGAATAGGCCTATTATTAAAATACCTGAGGAAAGGTGAGGGAAATTTATCTCGCTATTTCACGTAGTTAAGTTTCGACTATTATAGACTATTTTAACCAATGGTCGAAACCAAAATGTTAGATAAATTTAAGCCGGCTGAATTTCGTTCGTCGCCCATTAGATGATTTAATTTTGCAACTCAACTTCGAACTAAACTTTTTCGTGCATTTGTAAGCAATCGTAGACCCCTATTACATCGACACTATACACCGATCGGTGAAACTAATTTGATTTCATTGAACATTCCCAAAGACAAACAAACAACAGACAAACAGACAGACAAACAGACAGACAGACAACAAACAGAAACAGACAGACAAACAGACAAAAACAGACAGTGGCGTAACTAGGGGCGGGGGCACTTTGTTGACAGCCCCCGGCCCCGGGCGGGGGCCCCGAAGAGGGGTCTAAGCTAGGGTTAGGTTAGGGTTAACCCTAACCCTAACCCTAGAAATGATGTGCTGACGACCTTTTTGTTTTTGCTCGTCAGGATGAAAAAGGTGGAGGCGATAACGTTTTTTTGTTTTTTGTTTTTTTTGCTCGTCAGCTCGAAACTCTGGGGCCCCCATGGCAAAGATGCCCCCCGGACCCCCAAAAGTCACGCTACGCCACTGCAAACAGACAGATAGGTGCTTCTGCATTACCTGTACCGTACACGCTATGGTACATCACACCGGTCTGTATTATGTGCTGTAGCGATATGCAGCATCTGCCTAAATCTCTATGCTAGAAAATAGACCGTTATTAATACTAGATTTGCGAAGAGCTAAAAGGAAAAGACACAGAATTAATATAATCAGCTCAGGCACTTTACAATACACTGCGGGCTTAAAACACATGCATCGATGTTGATCGTTTATAGCACGAACTGTGCCGCAGGCTTTGTGTTCAAACTTTAAGTGGCTGCTGTTGGCCATGGATGATACTTTTAAAAAGCGCTAGCGATCAAATCTACCAAATCAAATCAACTCAACTAATTAAAGACTTTTAGAGCAGATTGCAAATTCAGTTGAAGCCCAGTCGACTATAGAACATCGTGTGAAGAAAGCATTATTCAAAGCGACTCACTTGGTAATGATAGCCGACAGCTCAGAGCTGCTATGTCCGGAAAACGCAACAACCTCAGGATACATTCAGACGAGGTCGATGTCTTTCATTTTCCGAGTCGCGTTCTAGAAGAATTTCAACGACCAACGTATACGTCCATTCGGATGCGACGGGCTTCAATTATTCAAAGCATCCTCTTCGTCAAACTCCCGATCGCACGGGGTTCTCAGATGGCAAAATTACTGTAGTAGACAATTCCAACGTTCAGTCGCCTCTATCTATACTCTTGGTTATTTCAAAAAAAGACGACGCTATATAGCGCTGAATTCGATTCATTAATAGCCATTTACGTACAACGTCAATCTATTCTCTGCCACGGACGAGCAACTTGATTCCCGAACGAAACTAAGAAAACGATCTCGTCCGCAAGAGAGAAATAATTTTCGAGCAAGTTCTAACTAAGGTCGACACCGCGCGTTCGTGCAGTTGTTGTCTCCGTCGCCGTCTTTATAACCGTAGACCTACTCTATCGGGTGTGTGGTGTCTAATACCCGTAGACGCTGGGCTGTGTTGTGCGAACTGCGAAGGGTATTCTCGATCGTTGGCCGAAATCGTTTTAATGATCCGCTGGTCGGTGCAGCAGTGCGCATGCGCACGAGGGGAAAATATCCGCTTGCTCTCTGTTACTGTGATTGGCAGCATGCAGCTGCGGTCGTGACGAAAACCGTCTCACGACGGGTTTAAACTTTCGAGGCCTATTATATAAAGATGAAACTTGCTGGCGATTAACATATTATAACAAAAAGTAGGCTAGTAGTGGCAGTTGTATGCAATTCTGACCGTCTGATCTACGTATAAACCCAAATAATGCAACCCAATACGCGGATGTAGCCTTAACTGCGGCGCTTTAGCTTTTTTTTTAAAATGGCAAGCCGTAACATAGTAACTTGGAGGCATAATTATAGGCCTGCATGCATTCGAAGGGAGAAGGGAAAGAGGATATTTATCGGAACATGCGAAATAATGACTGGGAAAGTACATGTAGATGTGCTGCCATGAAAGCCATTCTTGACATTAGCACACTATCTATAGCAGCATAAGATGCCAGAAATGAAGACTGTTCGAGCTCAGGGTGGCACCAATGAAGAAAGCTTTTTAAAGTGCAACGGTTGCGGACAAATGAAACAGTTTGAACGAAAATGCGGTAAAAGGCAGTCGATAAAAGACGTCGCGCTACAATATTTTTGACGGGTTTTGGCCCCCTGCCCTTGTCATAACCTGTCACAAATCTCGGACCCCTTCCTTAAAGCGTCGTCCATAAATTACGTCACACGGGTTTCTATTTAATATATATTCGAGATTCTCGTTCAATTTTCAGATGCGAAACAGATGATATTCAACTTCCGGCAATGAGAGCGAATATAGTTGAGACCTAACATCCTCCGTACCTCGGGCAAAAAAGTGTTAATGAGCAAACGCTTTTACTATATAACTCCTACCAAGTACCAAGTACATTTATGGTTTTATTTATATTATATATATATATAATATAAATATAACCATAAATATAAATATTATTATTTTATTTATATTATATATATAATATAATATAAATAAAACCATAAATTATTATTATATATTATCTCCTAAAGTACATTTATGGTTTTATATATATATATATATATATATATATATATATATATAACCATAAATGCACTTGGTAGGAGTTATATAGTAAAAGCGTTTGATATATACTGAAAGCGTGGCGTCACAGTGGTCCTTACCCCTCCTCTGTCACAAGCTGTCACGCTTTCTTACTTTCTTAGCCCCATTCGAGCGTGACGTATTTTATGAACGGCCCCAACAGTTGAAACAATAAACGGATTCAAAAGTTATCTAGAAGAATTGTGTTATTAAAATTATTAAGAACGATTGCTTTTGTTGTGTTTCTCTGGTTGTATAGTAAATGTGTGTTTGAGATCTGAAATCATGGAAATGTTGTATTGAATGTTTATGTTATTTGGACATGTATTTGATGTTATTAATTTTTACTTTTTCTTTAGCATCATTTTGTGGTGCTTATCTCTGCCATGTGCCAACAAAGTTGTTTATTGCAGTGGTTTTCACACAAGTTTGCTTAGCCTTTTTATAACCACTTGAAAATCACGTTATAAATAAGCTGCTTCTGTCCTTCATTCTCAGCCAGTACCACGCGCGTTATGCGCTCATATAAATCGAGTCTACTTACTAACGTGAATAATATTTATAGTTTAAACTATCGCCATGTGTTTTGTCAAATTCTAAGCAGACGGGAACTCTTTCTGCAAATGACGAAATAATTAATCATCTAATTTTAAACAACTTTCGGGCCATTTTGTGAAACGCATTACAACAATCTTCCACACTCCCCTACTCCTTCAGCTCCTTTCCTTCCTGATCATGTGAGTCTCTTCCGAAACCGCTGGTCTATCGCCATACGGTTCGAAAATCGACATTAATACGTCCCTGCCGCTGCGTTCAAAGGGCCCAGAAATAATTTCGTTCGTCGAACGCGCCTTGTCTCGGAAATATTATGCAATCGATACGGTCCACCTGGCCCCTGGACCAGACCCCAGTCCATATCTGGGACCCGGGACCATGTATGCTAAGCTTTGCGTAATACGAGAGAAATCGATGGAATTACGACCTCATTAACGAACCAGGACTTTCCGGGCATGACCAGCAGTTGTGTTGCAATCGACGCCTTGCTATAGGGACGGCACGGGGCAGTACAAACGGCTATAAATGGATCTGCGATCGTAAACATCTGAAACCGATCGGCGTCATCCTAACGCCCTGCCCCCCCCCCCCCTTCCCGTACATGACCGCAGGCTTATAGTCAGACATCTTGGGGGAAATTCATTAAGCATACACCCAAATAGACGGATACAGACGAAGAGAAGTACACAAAGAGATACTAAAAAGCCAGAGAGAGAGAGAGAGAGAGAGAGAGAGAGAGAGAGAGAGAGAGAGAGAGAGAGAGAGAGAGAGAGAGAGAGAGAATAAAGAATCGTCCTAACTGGATAGGGGTCGTCCATAAATAAATTACGTCACGCGGTTGGGGAGCGAGGTCCGGCCATTTGTGACGAAGTGTGACGACGGAAGGGTTCCGTAAATGTGACGTCACGCAAAAATTAGGTCATGGCCTTTAAAATTTAGGTCATGACATTTGGCCTTTTTGCTTGTCAGGGATTTTGGAGAGGAAAAAATACAATTATGACCTTTTTTGATTGTCAGGGTTTTTCGAGAAGAAAAAATACAAGGATGGCCTTTTATGCTTGTCAAGACTTTTCGGAAGACGAAAATGGGGTCGGCCCGTTGTGACGTCATATTTTAGGGGGTCCGACGTTTTGTGACGTCGCGTTACGTGGGGGGGTCAAAAAAGTGCCAAATTCGCGTGACGTAATTTATGGACGACCCCATAGTGGAAGAGGAAGGGATTTTTTAAAAAACTTCACGAACTTCACACCTGCGCCGAAATCAACAAATGGCTCGCAATGACATATAAACTACGCAGTCGACTGAAAAAATTTCAGCGCCTTTGTAACATGCAGTGACCCTAATTGCGCGGTACAGTAACCAGTAACCACTGAAACCAAATGGCTTGTCTCCTTTACATTCTTGGCAGTGGCCTCCACCGGGGCTAGTGAAGAGTGTTTTTAATGGACAGGCAACAACAAATGGTTGGCCCCCATGATTAGAAGTTGCCAGGTCCCTTCACTGATTCCTGGGACCGGGAAGATTGTCCATATACTCCCACTTTGCCACGACCCTCCATGGGTCGGAAAATTAGAGACCAAAAATATCGACCCAGCTGGGAGTCGTCCTGATTGCATCCTCGTTAGAACCAAAACACTCCCGCCAATTGGACATTGTTCATGGACAACGAGTTCCCGAGAAGAAAGTAAATAAGATATATATATATATATATATATATATATATATATATATATATATATATATATGCTAATAATGCTAATAAAATTGTCAATGTTTTAGATGAAAACTAAATTATGGCTTTAAATAGATATTTTAAAATGCAAGCTTCGCTGAGAAGCGGTGATTGGCATAAATTTGTTCATAGGCCTCCAGTTAGACGACGAAAATTAATTTTTGACCGCGGTTTTATTCATTAAAATATATTTAAGAGACGCTTCCGTATAAAGACGATGACCATCTCTGCTAAACTTACTTACGCCGTATCGTCGCTTTATGTTTCGACGTCAGTATATTTGAATTTCTAAGAAGACCCCTGATGATCAAAAAAGCGAAATTGATTATTATTCGTTTTCTGCTGAAATTCATCGCATTCTTGAGATGACGGAATGCGGTGCTCTATCCGTCCATAGATTTTGACGTCCAATGGGGAGGGGAAGGCGAAGGGAAAGTGGGTAGGGGAAGGGCATTCTTTTGGGCTGAACATAGAGTTCGTCGCGTCTCAGGCGGCACGTCCACAACCTGTAATTACAGAAAGAAAGTGACCAAACAGCGGTCAGAAGAAACGACCAACTGTGGTCAACCATCGAGTGGTTCGTTCTCTACCACAATCGCCCCTCCCCTCACCCCCCATCCATACCCAACGGAAAGTCAGCGCCGTTTCACATTCAAATTTCTTTCCCTCGAAACTTGTCACGAAGGAACTGCCCCTACCCCCTCCCTTTTCCTCGACTCTCTTGCCAATTGTGGACGTGCCACCAGAGACCATCCTCCTCCTCCTCCCTTTCCTACCTTCTTCCTCCTCTCTTCCATTTTACGTGCCTAAATTTGAACCAAATTCCGCCTCTTCGAAAGAAACCCGGGGCTGAAGGGAATGGTGCTTTTACCTCGGCGTTGCACCCTTCCTCTTCCTCTCCTCCTCCTCCTCCTCCTCCCACCTCCTCCCCCTCCTCCCCTCACCACCTCCTCCTCCTCCTTCCTCCTTCTCCTTCTCCTCCTCCTCCTCCTCCTGAGTGTTGTCCCATGACGCCTTTATGACTAAGGACAAGGCGATGCCCGGTGCGTTTTATATCCAATTTCAATGACACCTTCTTTGTCTTCCGCAGTTTTGCCGGCAGCGAGGATAAGTCACGTCCGTAGTACTGGAACAGTTCGATTGTCCTTGTCCCGCCGCGTGTGACTTTATCACCGAGATCTGTTGCTAGGTCTGGAAAGACGACTGGATTTGAAAGTGAACCCGTGTGACTGTGGTGAGTAAGTAAGTTCTAACTGATCAAGTCGAACGAATACGGCGAACTTCTACTTCAGAGACTGTTCAGTTCATAGATTTATCATCATCATCATCATCATCATCATCATCATCATCATCATCATCATCATCATCATCATCATCATCATCATCATCATCATCATCATCATCATCATCATCATCATCATCATCATCATCATCATCATCATCATCATCATCATCATCATCATCATCATCATCATCATCATCATCATCATCATCATCATCATCATCATCATCAATCAATCTCATCATCATCATCATCATCATCATCATCATGATGATCATGATCATGATCATGATGATCATGATCATCATCATCATCATCATCATCATCATCATCATCATAACTATATTATTATTATTATTATTATTATTATTATTATTATTATATTATTACTAGATGCCGTCTGTCTATGGCAAAGGCAGCCGAAAGTTGGCACTAAATAATGGTGAACCATTTACGTCTATTAAGTGATCATACATACACACACACACACTGTAGCTGTCTGGATGACTATCTCATTAGAGCTTCAGCGCTAAAGAAATTGACGAGATATTACATTACATTTACTTCGCCATCACACACACACACACATCTAAATCGGCATCGTGGCGAAAATAATGCAACAATTCAGTCTCAGAGAATGTTTTTAAAATTGTTTAAAAGAAATAAATATTAAAGTGTTAACCCCTTAACCGTGTATTTAACTGTAACTCAATGTAAAATGGACGGATATATCCGGGATCCCCAGTTAAGGGGTTAAAGCTGCTTATCTATCTAATGTGTTTTTCGTGCAACCCCCTCTCCCCCCCATAGTCGGGCCTTCTGAAGGTCTGTCTATTACGAGATCAGGAGTGGAAAAAAGTCGTTGATCCAATCAGTATCACCAGCTTTGGTGTGCGTCACTAATCTCTACTCTCTAGTCCTTGGTTTGCAATTCCAGCCTTCCGTCAACTTCGTCATCCCTCACTCGCCCTGGCCCCAAACTTCCCGTATAACCCCACAGCAGTAACTCATTGACCGCTGTGACCATGGGTGGGGGGGGTGGAGACTCGCTCCCCCTCCCTGCTTCGTCAACCATTGTCCTCTGTCTCGGTCCAAGAGACCGACGTGTCACTCACGAATGTCCGGTCCAGTTGACGGTTGAAGAGTGATTGATAACTGACCGCTTGACCGAACTAATGACCGACCTGACTGGAAACGAATATGCGTGGTCGTGACTTTGGCCAAACAGACGAAAAGCGATACGACGACTGACGTCATCAAACTCGTCTTTGTATAATGCATAGACTTTAATATCACAAGACAAAGTCTATGGTATCAGAAGATGACGCCAGATTTCCACCATTTTGGCACAATGTTGTTACGGAGTGTTGCAATTAAATATGCCTACGCTGTATAGAGCAGAAGATCGTAACATCTGGAAGATGACAGTTCATAATGCAACCAATCTTCGGAGCGAAGACGGTTGAAGACCAGACAAGACAAGTAGATGTCTAGACAACGGGTAACCATGACAACAGTGTACCAAAATGGTAAATATTTAGTGTAAAATTTCGGTTTACTTTGCCATAGACAGATGGCACCTAGTGTATAAGATAATAAAAATCTATGATATAGGCCGCATTTGACGTCGTCGGCATTTCAAAGATGGCTTTGATAACGACATTTTACAGAAAAATTTTCTTGTAATATTTTAATTGTAACTGCTGACACCTGAACCGTGTATTATAAATATCTTTAACACAGCGAATTCGATAAGTATGTAGATGCAAATTTGAAAACCGAGGAGACGTGGTCTTTATTGAAAGAATTCGCCCGATGAAAGTGTCGGAGACTCAACCTTTAGACTCATATTCTATAAAAAAAACAATATTAGCTCAAGAAGACAAGGCAGGATTATTGGGCGAGTCTAGCCAAATAAATAAGCTAAGATCGACCATGGCGCATAAAAATATTACTGCCTTATAAGAACAGCAGGACGAGCATTTAAAACGCACTGCTTATTATTGAGCAAGGGCAAAACAATTGGGCGTATTTCACGTGGCAGAGTGGAAGTTTTGCTTTCCCTCTTCTTTGAGTCTCTGTCTTTTAGACTGCAGCATATGTAACCTATGATAATTAATTATGCACTGGTCTCTATAGGCCCTAATTATTGCTGCTCTTACATTTTCTATAATTACCTCGAGTTATTAAAATAAAAAATAAATAACGAATTAGAACGGAGACAGTAAATGACCAATTGAACGTTTTATTATTCGACTTTCGCATTATCTATTAGGCCTATTAAGTTTATATGCCGTTTATAGCCCGGAGCCCCTTCCACGTAAGGGTATATTTATATCGGGGCATAATGTGTGTGGGGGGAGAAAAAAAGTTCAGCTTTAAGAAGCTAATTGTCGGATTGCGCTTTGAATGTTTGAAATGTGTTGGAAAGCGCCCAATTGTAGACCTAATGATCATAACGTTTGGCATTTCATTAAGCGCAGCCCGGTCAGCCCAGTTTCTCAGGTTTCCCACACAATTTGAATAGTAATATTCCCTGAACATTGTAGTGATATAATTCAGACCTATCTAAGGAAACTCTAACTTTTGTTTGAAGTTTTATACCCTTTGGCCAACCCATTTCTCAAACGAATTATAATTTTTTTTATATATTATGATGTTCTTTTTGTTACATAGTAAGAAGTGATTTAATTTTGTATGTTTAACCTGTATAATCTTGAGAAATAAAAATTGATTGATTGATTGATTGATGATTGAAGTTGTGCTAGCTGTAAACTTATCAACATTTCTGACAAACCTTGTCCTTGAAAATTCCTCAAATCCTCGGTCACTCTGGCAATCACTGCATAAAATCCTACACAAGGACAAGGATACGGCTCTCCCAAACAACATTCATGAGTCTTCCTTACCTGACACATTTCTTATGTACTTTTCAGATAAAATTGCAAAAATTCGGGGAAAATTTTCTAGTATTGCTTCAACTGGGTTCTCTCTTCCTGTCTCACCGCCACCTCTGTTTAGTTCCTTTCAATCTATCACTCTTTCTGATCTTTACAAACTGATTTTTTCATCGCCGCCTACTCATTGTTCTCTTGATATTCTGCCAAACTACATACTCAAAGAATGTTTTGATGTCCTTGGTCCAGTTATTCTGAATCTGATAAATCTTTCACTAACAGAAGGTTGCTTTCCATCTTCCTTTGCAAATGCTGTGGTCCACCCTCTATTAAAGAAATCATCCCTGTGCCCAAATGACTTAGCAAATTACAGGCCTATATCCAACTTGAACTTTTTATCAAAGATTCTCGAGAGAGTGGTTGCAAATCAAATTCATGCCCATCTATCTTCAAATGACCTTTTCTTCACTTTCAGTCAGCATACCGTAGATATCATTCTACTGAAACTGCTCTTTCTCTCTGTCCACGATCATATCATAAATGCAATGGATGATGGCAAGGTTACTGCATTAATACTTCTTGATCTATCAGCTGCCTTTGATACTGTGGATCATTCCATCCTCCTACACCGTCTCCAACACTGGTTTGGTCTTTCTGATTCAGCACTGCACTGGTTCACTACTTATTTGAGTCCTCGCACTCAGTCTGTCTGCACAAATGGCACCTTTTCATCATCAGCTAATTTAAATTGTGGGGTCCCCAAGGCTCTGTTCTTGGTCCTCTCTTGTTCACTTTGTACACGACTCCTCTTGGCTCATTACTGTCAAACCATCACCTAGATTACCACCTATATGCAGACGATACTCAGATCTTTATTTCATTCGATAAGTCTTCATCAGAATCTTCATTGGAAACTATTTCTCAAGCATTCTCTCATATTCAGTCCTGGATGGATTCAAACAAATTGCTTTTAAACCCGGCTAAAACTGAATTTTTACTTTTAGGCAAAAAGCCCCAGCTCAAGAAATTTGATTCTATAAATGCTTTTAAACTTGGTGATACAACTATTCCTGTAAGTAGTTCTGCACGAGATCTAGGAGTAATTTTTGATTCCACACTTTCTTTCTCAACTCACATAAATAGCATTTGTAAAGTAGCTCACTACCACCTTCGTGATTTGTATCGTATTAGAAATTTCTGAATAAACCTGCATTAATGCTTTTGGCAAATGCCTTAGTGTCCAGTCGTCTTGATTATTGCAACTCCCTTCTTTTTGGCATTTCTAAATCAAACCTGGCTAAACTCCAACGAGTTCAAAATTCATTGGCTCAGGTAGTTTCAAAACCCCAAAGCGTGAGCACATAACCCCAGTCCGTAACTTTAAAATCTGCCTTCAGGTATACAAAACACTTTATTATAAGGAACCCAGTTACCTTCTTTCAAAACTTTCTGTACAAGCAAACAAATACTGACCAGATCCTCGTCTGCAATAGTTCTCTCCATCTCCCATACTCGGACAGTTCTTGGTTCTCGTGCATTGTCATTACCTCAGCATGTTCGCATTGCAAATTCTTTACAAATTTTTAGAGCAAGATTAAAAACCCATCTTTTTGACCGGGCTTATCCACCATAGACTGTCACCCGTTTGTCCGGCCGGATACCCTGGATTTGACCTGGATCTTTAGTGATTTGGATTTGGTGTGCCATCGGTTGATGCTCCTGATTATTGAAAGTTGATTTAAGATTAGATTAGATTATGAGCATCTATTTATAAATGAACTTCTGGATTTGTATGTTATACTGCTCAATGTTATATATTCTATCATTGTTATAAAGAGAAAAATAAATAATTGATTGATTGATTGATTGATTGATTGATTGATTGAATGCCGAGCCATGCCTGCAAAGATTTGAATCGATAGCCTACTTCGACTCAAAAATGTTAGAATATTTGACGCTTGCGCCCCCTGGCGAGTTACTCAAAGAGCAGCGTCTGTGGCGTCGCAGAAACATGGCCAGCGTGTCTAAGGCAGGGGTGGCCAAATCGCGAGCGATATATAAAGTTTAAACTACTGCCTAATTGTAACTGTTACCAGTTGCTACCGTTACGTGACTGCAGTAATTGTCACTACTGCTGAAAACAATGTAAGGAAGGCAACAAAAACATTCGGCCCTCCAGTGCAGTGGCGGCTCCACCGGGGGGCCAGGAGGGCCCGTGCCCCCCTATTGAGAGCCTGGCCCCCCAGTGGCCCCCCAGTTGGGACCCTATACTTAATGCTACATACATTAAACAACAAATGGTTGGCCCCCATGATTAGAAGTTGCCCCCCCCAACGGCCCACCACTTGCCAAATCCTAGAGCCACCACTGCTCCAGTGTAGGCTTAATGATTTCAAAATCCTCAGTCAAATGTAAATCGTTGGAGGAAAGCTCTGCTGAAATGAAAGGCAACTTTTTCAACATTAGGGCCTAAGCAGTGGCGTAGCCATGATTCCAAAATAGGGGGGGAAGGCACTTCGACATTTTCGAACCCAAAAAGCATTGACGAGCAAAATGGTCGTTGTCCCAAACGCCTGAAAGTCGTTTTCCTCGATTTAACACTACCCCACCCCCCCAACCCTACCTACTATTCACAGGTTTTGCATGAATCTCACGACCGGTTCCGATCCGAATAGGGGACCGGGCCACGTGCCCCCGTGACTATACGCCAATGAAATTAACCCCTTAACTGGGGATCCCAGATATATCCGTCCATTTTACATTGAGTAAAAAAATTTAAGGGTTAAGATGATATTTTTCAATGTTAAATAAGTATATTTTAAAAGTTCATTGCTTTTAGTGGAACACACACACGCGCGCGCACACACACACTAGCGATATTAGTTTAAAATCTTAAAAATCATCAAGACTATGCTTATGTCGGCATGGACGCAAACATGACCCATGTCCTCATGTCGTAACATGAGTATTTTTGGAGAGGTCGTGTCCTTAATGCTGTGAACATGATTGTATTTTTGCTAAAAAAAGGCTAAAAGGTCATCACTAGTTGTTTGTACTTCCTTGCTTCTTTAACGTCCTAAAAGTCTGACAAGCAAAACGAGATCATCACTAGTTTTGTGTGCTCGTCCAGAAAGCCAGACAAGCAAGAACGGTATCCAGAACACTGTGCTTTGAGTTGAGAAACTAGGACATGACCGCTTTTCTGACCAGGTTTGCGCCACTGTGCAAGCCCTATGGGTGAATCGAGTAATGAATCAGTCAGTAGGCTCCAGCCAGAGTATAATGGTTTAAAAAACCTGTGGTTATTATTAGGGCTTCGCTATGAGCCTATGCATACATCTACATTTGCTCAACTCGGTCCACTTAGTACAGGCCGCAACCTCTTTTCCTGTGTCGGGATTTTCCATGGGATTTTCTTTCAGTTGTAGCTGGAACTTATTAACGTAGTGACTGATCACGTGATTTGTTATGGCAACTCATACCGCTTCACGCGTGGGCCACGTACGAGGTCGTAGGTCATAAAATGTGGTACCGGATGATGGCATTAAGTGTAAGTCGGGCCAGACGGCAAGTAACTTCTAGTCAAGGATAACAGGTCTTTGGCGTGTGTGCGTTGATCCGCGAGTGACACCCTACCAATAATAAAGGCGCTATGTAATTTCCTTGAATTACCTTACGTTGTCGTTTCTATGTCCGAGTCGTTGTTGAATGGTCGTTGTGTTATGGCGTCGAAGGCAAAGATAAACTTCGCCGTAAATGGAACGAACGAAGCCCGATTGCGACGAAATGCCAGCTACTGCGACAGCGAGTATCAGACGGAAAAACGCAGAAAAGGCCTACAGCACCCCCGATCGTCCGTAAGTGGCGGAGAATCAGTCCGTTCGACGGGCGATCCGTGAAATAAGTGAAGCAATAACTGGCCGAAAATAACGGAACACATGAAATATAAAATTATTATTATATCGTTGACATATAATTAACTTCACACACACACACACACACTAAAATCCCCATTTCCTTTAATTCCTTCACTGTCTCCTCAAGCCTTTAGGTCTAAACTTAAAACCTTCTTATTCGAAAAGTCATTTCCGCCATAGCAATAACAACCTGACCCGTCGCCTCAGAGATACACTGACCTTTGCCCGGCCGACAAACCACCTTGTCTATAGCTATTTCAAGAAAGATTAAGCGCATAATAATAGGCAGCTACTGCTGTACTGCTTTCCGGGGCGCTGTATAAGTTTACGAGATTTTCCTGTATTTGTTGCCTTGATCTTGATGCATCAGACTATGTTAAATTCTGTTTATGAATATGGACATTTGTGTGTTAGCAATGAATGAGACAGGATGGATGCTATTGTGATGGGAATAGGTTATATGATACATCGTTGATTTGTTATTGCTGCTGTTTGAAAGGAATTTGTAAATAGAGTACATAGATACTGTTGTTTGACCCTTTCACCACGGCATTCCGTATAACCAATATGTTATGAAGCTGAAATATTGGCCTTTTGGGACTAAAGAGTTGAGCATCAAATTCTTATTTGCTTATTTTTTAGATGTCATGAGCAGGCAGACTCGCTCTTCAGCTCATCGAGTGGTTTTAACAATTACAGAGGAATTCTGAATTGGTGCATTATTTTACTGGTAGGTTGAAGGTTCTATTATTTTCTTTCATTGTTTTAATATTATTTAACGGCAGATTTTGACAGTGCCTATAGGATTGTTTGTAATTATGTATTTGTGGACATCTGAAAGGTGCCCTTATGCTTCTTGTTCTATGTCCTTGAGGTTATTTACAAGAAATACGGACCCATTGGTCATGCTTGGAACCAGTGGACAAAAGGTGTCAGACAGAGATAGTAGAACTTCATTATAATGGACTTGGCTATAATGTATTGTAATGTATACTCGGTTATGAAGTACTGTAATGTATGGTCCCGTGTAATTCGTTACTGTATTGGATGGTATTGGATGGTTTTGGATGGTTTTTGATATAATATACTTAGTATACAGTTAGGACTGTACCGGATTTCAATTTAGGCTGGAGCCAGAGCCAGATTTGCAGTTACTGTTATTTTTTTAAAAATCCAATAATATTGAATAAAGTGAACATGGAATGGAAATAACAAAGGGTAAACTAAAATTATGCTAATAATAGCTAAGCATAAACATAAAGCATAGTATTGTGATGGAAAATATAAAATTGGAGCATATTATTGGATAATATGGAAATCATAGATGTGACATTACTGATAATTATGAGAAAACTTTGAATGTTTAAATAACTATGGCTGAATCAAATTTTATGAAACAAAATGAACTTATATGAAGAAATCTAACATTGAAAAGTGATCATTGTGATGCAGTACATTTTCTAGATATGTTATGCATCCAGTTAACAAAGGCAGTGATAAAAGCAAAATATCTGCATTTTGAGATGCAGTTTATGGAAGAATTTTTGAAATCATCTGGTAGGATAAAACAAACAAAGAAGGAAGTCTGCAGAAGGCAAGAGAGTGAGTGATGAAGTTTGATAGATGCTTTTCTCTCTGAAAAACTCAGTATACTAGGCACGCCAATAGGAGGCAGAAGATGGCAGAGTGGGTTATGCACTGAAACGGTAAGCTGAAGGAGTGAGGTTTAAGTCCTGCTAGCCTCCCTAGTGACTTTCACGCAGGCAGTAATGCCTCCTAGGCCACTTTAGATCACAGTATAGTCTCAGTATGGTCTTCCAAGCCATGTTTGCAAAGGGACGTATGAGTGAATCACATAGAAGGGAAGATGACAAAGAAGCTGACCAGAAGTATTAAGAACTGTGTGGTATTTGAAAAGTATAGGAAAGTGAATCTTGAGCTAAGCTGAAGGTTGTAATAAATGAGACAGATTTTGAAGTCCTGCCAGTCTTGGTTTTTGCTGCTTAAGTTTTCACATGCATGCCACCTAGTTGTTGAATGTGTCTTATACAGTGGTGTCTTATGCAGTGGTGCCTTGTGTGTCCAAAATTCTGGAACTGATTTTTGTTTATTCTAGGAGAAGGTTATATCTAGTAAGTGAAAGGGCTGCATAATTTATAAGCAGAGGCACATTAGTTCCATTATGTGCCCTGAAATGTTGTGATGATGATGATGATGATGATGATAAAACTTTTTAAGATTTTTGTTATATAACATTTAAACAAATGATTTACATGACTGTGTTTATTTATTCAGGCTCTAGCAACAGGCAGGGCAGCTTTAGAAAATATTATGAAGTAAGTTCTATTTAAAATGTTTTCATTATAGAACATGCATTGGCTGCTGTGGCATTATGCAACCGGTTCCCATCAGAACACCGAAGTTAAGCAGCATTGAGCACGTCTTGTACTTGAATGGGTGACCATCCCAGGATTGAGTCATGGTGCCAGCAGCCAACCGAGCTGTTCATCGCTTAGGCTTGATAAATTGGTAGCAGTGTTAAGTTGCCAAGGTAAAAGAGAAAGCATTGTGGATCTAGAAGCCAACTGCGCCGAAAGCATTGGCAACCTTGTACTCTTGAGAAATTATTTTATGAATAAGGATGGCCTTTAAAAATTATTTTGCATAATCTATCTTGCAATGATTCAATGATTACTGTATTCTAATCTGTAGATTAGAAGGGTGTGGTGAACAAACTATGAATGGTGTTTATTAATTTAATCTGAACCACTATACCTACTTATCTGTTTGAGTGTTTGAGTATATAGTTATATGAATTACGGTATAAATCTTGTATAGGTATGGAATTCTGATAGATCCTGTGATGTGGCTGTCAGTATTTCTTGAGAAACCCTACAGCTGGCCATCTTTTTATCTAGCTGTTGGTACGTATGTGTTTCTGATTCAGTTGCATCTGAAAGCATGTTCCAGTCAGTTGTGCACAGCAAGTTTGATTTCTATTATCTCAGAGCATAAATAGACACTGTGGGGATTAACAAGAATATTTGCTATTATAATAGCAAATATACTTGTTAATCCCCACAGTGTCTATTTATAATTATCAGAGTCATCATTAAAACGATGTCACTAATCACAGAAACTTGCAGTGTTGGTCGGGCAGAGTTGCTTGCATCTAATTGCACTGAAATAAAGTTTTGCAAAATTCTTATGACAGCTGTGATTCTAAAGTGAAACTTATCTACCGGTAATTTCTGTATTGTCACATCTGTAACATTTCTCTTTAAAGGCTTCAGAATGAATTTATTTCTCATTATTAGAGCCTACTAAAATTCTTGTATTGAATATTAGACTGTTAAGAGGTTGGCAACCACAGATACCCAGTAGGTTATATAACCATATAATTAGCTTGGTTTAAAGTAACAAGACATGTATTGAAGTGGTGGTAGGTGATATTTATGGTGGTTATCTGTTTCAGCGGTGAACATCTTCATTTTGGTAGCATTTTTCATTGAAATGTTACTCTCACAGGTGAGGATTGTTATCGAGTTTCAGTTATTTCATTCACCCTTTATTTTTAAAAAATAGAACTGTTGTATCGACAAATTATTGTATTTTATGGTTCTGATCCTACCAGACACATAAAGTAGTTTGAAATTATTTTGACATCAAATATTGCATTAAATGTCATCTGACACAATTTATTGCTATATTGTAATGGGCGATGCATTTGGGTTTTTTCAGGGAAAAATATCAGAGAGATTTGGTAGCTGCATGCTTGTAATCAATCTGTTCATTGAGATAACATTCCCCGCTGTGGTTGTTCTTATCGTTCATCCGAGTCCTTGTGAGTCTTTTTTTGCTTTGCTATTTTTAAATTTGTTTCAAACTGAACTGATTATAAAAGATGATCAGAGGTTGCCTTGAGCATTAACAGTCGTTATTATACTGCATACTTGTATATCTTGAAATAGAGAAAAATCACTGTTGATAGTATTTGAGAAAATTCTTGATATTCTAACATTTGAATAATCAGATAATAATAATAATTACCATGAGCATTGATAGGCTCTGATTGTATTTCATCAGGTATTTGAGTACAGTTTTGTGTTTTATAGGGAACAACTTGAAACAGGGATAGTATAATTAGTGACTTAGCAAAAGTTCTCAGTTTCTCTGCTCTTTTGTTTTTTTAATCTATTTAACGAATTTCTTGATTTGATCTTTTAAGAAAGATTTTTGTAAGAATTTGAAAAATTTTTTTTAATTTGTTTTCTTGTTTGCAGTCACGTCATCACCAGCGCTAGCTGTATACGTAGTCGTCTTTCTTAAGCTGATCTCGTACAAGCAAGTGAATTCTTGGTGTCGTGAATACTATGCTTCGCAACGCGAAAACAAGCTGAGACGGAATCGTACAATGTCTCATTCCGCCGCTTACGGTAGGTAACACTACCCGTGGTTTGATTGTCTTATAAATATTTACTGTATGAATGACTTTGCATGTGAGGACAGCTTCATGCTTTTAGCTGCAATCTGGTGGTTACCATGGAGACTGATATTCTTTTCCTATTGTGGCATAATGGATGGTATTGATAAACCTATGTGCTGGATCCTCAAGTAGCTACTGATGGCCATCCCCTAGTTATTTTATATGTCCGAATTATCAGGAAAAAGTAATAGTGTAAAGAAAATTTGAATATGAAAGTAAATGTTACAGTATTGGTAAGAAATGGGGTTCAGATATGAATGGAAAGGAAGCACTAGGAAATGGATGGAAGATAATAATTGAAATATATTAAACTTTAGAAACTCACCAGAGTTGTAAATTTATCTGCGTGTTTCAGACATTAATCGTTTTGATTGCATATTTATTGCAGACCATGTGGATAATTTCAAGAAGAAGAATGCTGACAAGACACAGATTTATCCTGAAAATATAAATTATAAAGGTAAGGACATTATGGATCTCCTCTCATCTGCTGCATGCTGTCTATACATCTCCAATCTACCATGTCGCATAGTTGTTCCTAGGTCTCCTTTTCCAGCATTAAGCATTTGGAATTACTGAACCATTTCTTTAAAATAATCTCACCTGTATTGATTTGCTCTTAGTTGTCACTGCTTCAAGAGCCTTACTGCAAGCTGCAATGGCATTATGCAAATTTAAAATACATTGCATTATATTAAATGTACCAGAGCATTTTAGTTGGTTCAATTTAGGCCTTTAATTGTTTTTTTAAAATTAGCAAGTAAGTTGTTGACATGATTGATGATTGACAGTAGTTTCTTTCGACTTTTGCATGTTTCTATATCCAATGTCTTCGGGAACTTGACCACATGTACCTTGAGATCAGTGTTATAAGGAGGGAATGAGCACTTAATGAATGCTTGAGACATTTTATATTGTGTATACCATATTTGTATACATGAGCACGTACAGTATATGCATGTGAGCGCGCACACACACACACATACACACAGACACATTGCAGCATCAGTTTAAGAGTCTTAAAATGGTTTATTAATTCATATTGTAGACTTGTATTATTTCATGTTCGCGCCAACACTCTGCTACGAGCTGAACTTTCCGAGATCGGCTCGAATACGCAAGAGATTCCTGTTAAAGCGTGTCGTGGAAATGGTACTTGTCAGTCTGCATTAGTGCTTATTTTTGTATGTGCATGCATGCTGTGTCCAGAAATGTTTTTCTCGTCGTATTTGATGTGACTTGGTCGGAATTTGATCAAATTCAACAGTGTTCAATTTTGAATATATTATTTTTATTGTGATACTCCGACCAAGTGTTGCACTATAGCCAAAAAAGTATTGCAGGCGCGATGCACATGATGGTTTGCCAATACTTATCTTGTGTTCCTGGATAAAATGTGGTATGTTTTTAAATATGCCTGCATGAATGTCTCCACTTGCCTAAGAGCGTCAATGCTTTGATCAAATCAACGTCACCATGATGAATGATGATGCATTCGACTCTTGTAACATCAACAATGAACTGTCATTATGATATTGAGCTGTTAGACTCCGTACCTGTAAGACATCTCGCATAAGAAGTTGATTAGTGACTTGTCATGACCTAAAGTTTGCTAAAAGTGACTGCAGACTTGCTAATCGGGGATTATAATGTCCCTCTGGGTGACTGGGTACATCTCCCCGGTATGGATGAGCTTTTCCTGATTGTTTAACCTTTAAAACTGCCAGAACTGACTATACCCAGTTCCCAAATGTATTTAGATCCAAAGTATGTGGGGTTGAAGGGTTAAAACTGGTCTCAGTGTATACAAATTGGATGGTTCATGTGCGCTGTGATTCGTGGAACTGGAGGTACTAGTCATTATAGGTTATGCCAGCATTTGCCATATACTGGTTTGTGGACTGACTTTTTGTGAAACCATTAGTCGTTTAACTGGTCTGCGAGGCATACAAAATTGAGTGAGTTTAGTATTCAGTGTGTTTTTCAGGATGTGAAAAAGTAAAAAGAAAAATATTTTCTGAATTCAGATAAGCTTCTCGTTCTATTGACCGTTCCCGTAGTTTGTCACACAGTTTCCCTCTTCCCACTCTAACTGATATTTTTCTTTATTAACCCCTTAACTGGGGATCCCGGATATATCCGTCCATTTTACATTAAGTTACAGTTAAATACACAGTTAAGGGGTTAACTGGTTGCTATAGAGGTGTATTGTTATTATTGTTGTTATTATAATAATTATTAATGTTGTTTATCACTGTTGTTAGATGACTCTGCCGAGTTGTTTCATATGTGGAGTTCCATATTTGTAATTTCTTTGTTCTGTAGTTTCTGTCATGTATGAATTATGAAATTCTTTAGTGATGATGCATGCTTCTTTTCTAGATTTTTCTGTGTGGACTTATGCTCAGCTTAATTCAGCAGGTGAGAAAAGCATTTTCTATGTGCTTGTTTACAATATTTTGCTTTGTTGATTGTGATGTAGCTGTGAAATATTCGAGCAGTCCAAACATTGGGATTGTATTATTTGCATTTAATTGAACAAAAGTTACTTTTAATTAAACTGTTGGGCTTATATATATATATATATATATGTATGTGTGTGTGTGTGTGTGTGTGTGTGAAAATATTTTGCAAGATTCTTCTATAAATGAATGTAGCATAATATTGTAGAAATCTTCTTGGTTTTGAAAATTGTCATGAAAATTGTTGTCGACTATTATTGATTTAGAAAATGTTCATCTCTTTAGCAAGATGTACCGTAATGTTCTCATATGCAATAGCAATTAATTATCGTGAAAGTAAAATTGTCAAACTGTTTGGAAAAGCGTTCAGAAAGAATTTTTCACTGACAGATCTTAGTAAAAAAGATATTTCAGATTTGCTCTTGTATGCAGTGGATATTTTGAATAGGAATTAGACAAGATATGACATTAAAGGGGAGTGACTGTATCTCAGAAGCTAAATGAATTCAGCTAATTCTAATGCAATGCATGTTCCAGCTTAATTAACTATTTGCTGTGGTTTTATTGAAGTCTGTCAGGATACCTTATATGTTGTTGCCTTTGGAGGACAGGAAGAAGAATGTGTTGCCACTTTTATTTCAATGTGTTTAATGGAATTAAAATTGCGAACTTCAATCTGTATGAATTTTGCGGTTAATATGGATGTATTGGTTGGATGTATTTGTAGTGGATTTTTCCAACAGTGAACAACATGCTCATCCCCTTCAAAGAGCAGGTGTATTCACACATGGTGGAAAGGCTTTTAAAACTTGCGGTAGGTGTACAAAAGGAATTGAATGTTTCACTAATTGCGTTTAAAATAATAAAATATTTGTGTTGTTTAACTGCTGTGAATGCACTAAAAATGGACTATTATCTGTTATAATATGGCATGTTGTAATTTCTGATGCCATTGTTGAATTTTTGTATAGTTATAGGCAATTTTGACGGTGTTTCTTGTAAGTTATGTAATTTCTGTGTTTTTCACAATTTTATGCCACCAGATTATCTGTTTTGCCTGCAACACTTTCTGTGACTTTTTACATTTGATCAATGAAATAACTTAATTATTTATATATTTATTTATTTATTTATACTTGATTAAAATGAATATTTGAAATGATCTGAAGACATTGATATGTCTAAATTTATGATCTTGTGATTTAAGATTTTTAATTTATTTGATTAAGATGCGTCCACGTAAAGGGGTTAAGTATTTTCTTGCCATCAGCTTCCAAACCATTTCATCTGGCTGATATTTTTCTACTGGTTATTCCACTCCTGTCTCAATGTTGCCGCTGAGGTTCTTTGCTTTGGAGACCGAATTTTCTACAAAGATTGGTGGTAGGCATTGCTTAAATTCCTCTTTTTGATCACCTAGGTTAATAGTTTTATAGAGGCGCTTTGAGAGAGATGTTGAATAGTTCTATTTAGTTATAATGTGCCAAATGAAATTGATAATGATGCTATACACGTATAATATATTTGCACTCAACTTTCCCTAACTGCAAATGCAGTGGCCAACCCGAATATCCTTGCCTAAAGGCCAAAAGTAGTTTCGGTATCATTGTCTTCGATAAAAGTAATCAATATATCGAGTAGTTTTGTTGATTGTTTGTCAAAAATCCAATTTGTTTTGCCCGCGTCAATGATATTGAGAGCGCTATAGTGGCAGCACCTTGGCAACCGAAGATTCACTGTTATGGTATGATATTCTGCAGAAAGTCAGGATAAATCGCCCGAAATCGAAGGCAGGAGTGAATATAAATATAATTAAATAAAATATAAATAAATAAAAGCGAATTTTAAGGTTTCTGGCCATAGTAGAATGGAATTTTATGATGTTGAATCCGAGTTTCCTTGGTTCTCGTTCATAGCGCTCCCAACACACATCCTCTGGCTCTCCGAGTAAAAATTCAGTGATTGAGGACATCATATGATAAAGGGATACTAAATCCGACCTCTATATCAATTTTTAACTCTGTCCTTAGTTTCTACATTTCAAAATTGGAAGTATTTAAAATATTTTAAAGCAATGAGTTGCTGTACTAAAATAAATGGCCGCCATGGAGCCAGATTTTAAAATATTAATCGACTGTAAAAGGGTTAGTTAAGCAGGTGTTTTAAGAATAGAGTGTAACAGGCATTAATGCCGTTGAAGTTTGTCTTGCTGCTTGTAGGCCACAGGCCGCAGTGCACCAGTTTCCTTGCACAATACAGATCGCTTGTTGAAAAATCTGAATGATTGTCAGCCATCTTTGTTTTGATTATACGTATCAGTAGTTTGTTGCCGTCTGTCATTTTAGGAATGCCGAAACTGTTCAGTACTTTTGGAGAACTTGGAATATACCTGTTCATAAATGGGCTAGCAGGTGACGTATGGTACACTTGTTTGAGCATTTGTGATTTAATGGTTGGCATTCTATGGCATGTCTACTGATGACTTATACGAGTGCTATTTACTTACTTATTGATTTATTTCGTACTTTCTGTTTGATTCTTTTGTTATAGACATCTGTACAAGCCGATGGTCAGTGCTGGAATATCACGTTTCAAGGCCAGCATAGCAGTGTTCCTTGTATCGGCTTTCTTTCATGAGGTATATAGACACATATACATATATATACATATATCTTCATTGTCTTTGTAAATTTACAGGCTCCGTAGTACATTGTTTGCTTTTTATTGCACCTCAACACAGTCATTATTATATCCTTTACTTGATTGAGTCTTAAAATAAGAACTCTTGATTAGATTATTACACTACTTTTTAAAAATTTATCAACTGTGACAATTTGAAGAATTTTATATCCTTGCAATGGTCTGTCCTGTCCCATGACAGCTTATGGCATAAACATGCAAGGAATGTATTTCTGATGGCATTGCATTGTACGCTTTCCTGCTGTACATCTCAGATAAACTGGATTGGCTTGTTTACAGAATTTGACCAAATGTCTAACTGGACATTACTGATATTGCACTGGAATTATCGCTCAACGCTACTTTTCATACGTTTGCCCTATAACCACAATTCTTTCACAACATTAATTACTGCATGAGCAAAAAATGATGGATTATGAACCATCTTAGATGACATGTTTGTCAGTTTTATAGATTACCAGAGAAAATGAATATCAGAGTACAATTTGTCCCATTGTGCACTGAATTGAATTCTATTTGGGTCTAGTGGTCGATTAATGCAAAATGCACTTTTTTGTAGTATCTGGTCAGTGTGCCATTGAGAATGTTTCGATATTGGGCATTTATGGGACTTCTATCACAGGCAAGGGTGACATTTTATGTGACTTGACAGTGTTTTCTTTATGCAGAATTGCTTTTAAATTGTTTTATACATTTTTTTTATTTTCAAATTGTTTTTTAAACTGAAATAATTTGTCATGTAGGTGTCAGTGCAGTGTGTTTCTTTTATCCGGGACATGACTCACATTTATGTGCAGTAGAAGATGGTTTGCAAACTGCTTGCAATTTTATAAAGTGCATACTGTGCAGTTGCCTGCACAGTATGCAACTGTTTTACACTGATTACTAGTTTAGTGAATTGTTCAATAGTAATTATTTGGGTGCCTGGTTAGTAAATATTTTAGTAGCAAGGGCATCACTACTGATAATCATCATAGTTGTTTCAGTGCTATGCATTTCGTTATCATTATCTTTTGTGATACAAAATGACTTTGAATGTAAGTTGTTTGTTTAGGTACCTCTGGCTATGTTCACTTCAAGATACCTGCACGGAAAATATGGCAATATGGTTGTTTGGATGTCATTGATAATCGGACAACCAATTGCAATACTAATGTATTATCATGATTACTACATCCTTAACCTGTAGCAAAAGGGTTTTGTTGTCTACATTCGTTTACGTGGATTCAGAGGAATATTTGTTACACGTGAGCCGAAATTTCCTAAGCTCTTTGTTTGTTTGATCAAATATAGTTTAAGTTCTTAGCATTCTGCCCATGCTGTTGTAATTTATATTGAGCATTTGAATGATTTTCTTGTGTTGTTTTAATGATATGCTTTGTGAAAATATGACAGTGTAATTCATAAATTGTGTCATAATAATTCAGAGTGTCCTGGTGCTGGTTTTGCACGAGAAAGTTTGAGTTTGATATCTGTTACTGGCATTTTGTACCATGTGTTAGCTGTTAAAGCAAATGTGATCAACAGAGTAATAATTATTTTGGAGTCAATGCACGCAAATGAAAATGACTATGCGATCAGGTGCATATACAGTACATGGCATTGGTTTTTTTATTTGCTTAAAACTGTGCTTAGGTTACTTTTATTCAATATTGTGTATTTTGCTGCATTCTTTTTTGCATTCCATTACATTGCAACATTTTGTCTTCACACGCGGCATTTTACTACTGGCTAGGGCTAACAAAAGACATCCCATTCCAGATTTGCATCAAGGTCAACAGTTTGTTTAGTTAGTGTCCATGTTATACTACTGTAGATGATACAGTTTCTCACATAATCAACATAAAATTTACATTGTTTTTATACAAACCAACACTGCTTGTTCAGCACCATCCCAACACACTCAAGATAATAGAAGCCATGCTATCTTTTCAGTGTTACTCTAATTCTGTATCGCTAAGCTGGTCTCTTTCTTGTCATTGTTAGTGTTTTGGTAAAAGCAGCAGTAGAGAGAGATCAATACATTTTTGATAGTATTCAGTTCTGGTGTTCCTTTCACTCCTCACTCTTATATCAAATTGGCAGTAAAAGATGTCTTGTATAGGCACTTGGCAGGTTTCACGGTCTTTCTAAATTGTTCTAATCTCATCTTTGGGGTCATAGTAACTCTAGTTAAGTGTGATTTATTGACGAGTGGCAAAAACTGTAATACAACGAAGATTACCAATCTGTTGATCACCCTACCTCTCCCCGAAAAATTTCTAATTGATTTTGCGTAAACCCCACGACTGGCCCCACAGTCCAATTGTGGGGCCCCCATGTGGCCATGCTGTTTTGTATACCACATCTGTTCTGCTTCACACGTTACACAATTCTGCTTGAAATCTTTCTGCTGTGCCAAAGAGTTTCATTTCCACACTTAATAGATTTGATCTTTCTGCATAATTGATATGAAAACTAACAACAGTGAGTGCAGTAACATTATGTTTGTGATCAAGTTCAAATCAAATGTGAAATATCCATTGACAATCACTTAGGAATCTTCTTTTCATAAGATTGTGAAATATATTTTTTGTTCTTTGCACGAAGTTGGACTTTTTAGATGTAATATTATTTTTATAATTTATGTTACAGCCAAGATTAAGAATTGCACTTCCTTATGTGAAGTGTAACCAGGGTATATTGCATTTTGAAGACTGAGGACATGTGTCAGCTGAGTTACACTTTGTCATTATGTAAATTATTTATCTTGTTTGCAACAAAAAATTTCGTTTTTTTTAGTTAATGCAATTAAGATTTAAATATAAATCAGGCATATAATTTTTGTTCTAATTAGTTGTGAAAACCGTTACAGTGTAGCAGCATACTGCCTACTGTACTGAGGATCCAGTTTTGAATGGTGGTTTTAATATTACATGGCATTCCATGTTAAAGTATTTGTTTTAATTGATTCATCTATTCTGCAGTGTTTCTGAATTGTTACAGTACATTGTAGTTATTACCTTATATATTAGTGTTGAGTTAGTTAATCTTTTTACCTTTCGAACTGATTTACATGCCAGTTGATGTTTAGTGAAACCATATTTAAGGCGTGATACATTACTACAATGTACAAATTGAGCCACAGTGTATAAGTTTAAACTTTCTTGCCACTGAAGGAAAATCTAAAGTTCAATTGTGTAGCTCACACCTCGCTTGGGTCAGGTCAGCTCAGGTCCAGGGGCGTAGCGACGGGGTGGGGGGATATCGGTATATATACCCCCCAAAATCAGGCTGCCTTAAAGTTTTTGATGTTTTTCTAAGATTTTCAATGTTTTAAAGACTTATACCCCCCCCCCCAATCACATTAAACCCCCAAATCAAATTCCTGACTACACCCCTGGTCAGGTCTTCACCCATCAATCTTGATTTATGTGAATGGAATATTATTTAGAGTTTGCTCATCATGACCATTGCTTTTCTCCATTTTTCATTATGCTAGCTATACTGAATAGAACTGAAGAAGTGTATGTATGTAATTGGTATTGTTATGGACAAGTGTACAGAAATACAAATCATGTGATTATTGATGTTTTATTTTTACATTTCGTATAACTGTACATTCTATTCAGACCATGTTCTTATTGCATGAAAGGCAGCCATATATTATAATAACATGTAATAGTGTCATATTTTAGCTTCCTTGCTATGCTCTGTAATGTCAACAAATCAAAAGGAACAGATGCATAAACTATAAGCTCTGCTCAAATTAACATTTGCGGTAGTTTCAGTAACAGATACTTTATTACACATTATGAAAATGAAGTTTCTGCCTTGTTGAAATAACACTGTAGACGCATGACCATTTATAATAATCATTTCATTGGTGCAATATTAGGTACATTTTAATTTGCAGATTCAAACAAGTTAGTAATTAAGATATCAACTGTCAGTGTTAATAATCTTTTAATTTTAAACTAAATACATGTGTGTGTGTGTGTATATATATATATATATATATACACCAGTACAGTGAGTACACACACACCAATACACACACACACACACACACACCAGTTACAGAATTAGCAAAACAAAATTTGGGGATCATGTGCTTATTTCAAGAGTTTGTTTTATATAAAGTTATTTCTTTTCTAGATTTCTGGATAATTTATATCAAAATTATATATCTGCTTATTATGGCCTTGAATGATACTCCAACCACTGATGTCAGGAGAGTCTCGAGCAAAAGCTGCAAGTAAACATATGACTGTATAAAACAAACAGTAAACAACTCTAATTCAAATATCTACAGTCAATCCTTCCATGTTTCTTGTACATAATTAACAAAGATGAAATATCTTGAATGTATATTAGCTGAAGATAAGAAAATTTGAGACGGCAGAATCCAATCGTAGTGAATTTGCTTAGGAAATGCCTGATGAACTACCAATACATTTGAGAATATGTCTAAATCACATACATGTATTATCTTCAGTTATTCAACTTAGAAATTTACCAGGTTCTGGGCTGCTTGGTCTAGGTATGACTTTAATCTTCATTTGCAGTAGTTTCTCATTTTGATGTTTCAGTAGCCTGCAAGCCGTTCCTAGATCACTCGATTGTGTTGAAATTGATGCCAGAACGTCCTTTAGACTGTTTATTAATGCCACCGTGTCTAAAACAAAAGCAAAATGTTACAGTTGACACAAATTGCTTTGGTTTGCTTTTGCTCCAAGTGGCATCATGGATGAAATCGATTACAATACCTTAGCTAAGGAAGTCTTGCAGTGTGCATATCTTTGGCTACAGGACCAGAGAACTGTGTTACTTTTGCGCTGACGAGAAAGATGTGAAAGGTTAAGTTGGCCCAGTGATGTACTGGTCTAAAAGTTGACGGCCTCCAGGAACTGAACCAAGATATTAAGACTGGCAGTCCAGAATGTTACCACCGGAGTGACTGGACCATGACACCACTAATCTTGATGGTGAGATACAACCAGTGTTTATTCTAGCCACCTTGACATTGGGGGGGATTTTGAAATGTTTGGGGGGGGGACAAGGTCTGAGTCTCCACACTTGGGGAGGAAATTTCCATCCCCCAGCCAAATATACAAAATTGGGGGGATTTTAAAACTTTGGGGGATTGCCCCCCCCCAGAGAAGGCCTAGAATAAACATTGGATACAACAAAGTCCACAGAATAATTACAGTTTTGTGCCTCTTAATACAACAGAGCATTACTAATACACATACTGTACACTGTAGTGGCATTAAGCCTGTGCTGGTAAAATGCAGGTCTAGAGAAAGCAGTGGCAAACTACAGATTAATGGTGTAAGCCACCTGTACACTGAGATCAGCGTCGGACCCCACACTCATTTGAGTATGGGGTTACCATTACCTTTAATATAACAGAACCTGTATGATGGGGTAAATTAGCTGCAAGCATATTTGATCACAACAATGGCCATAATGTTTTACAATTATAAATGCATATTACATCAGATTAAACAATACCTTAGCTAGAATCAGAGGTTTTTCATGTTTGCAACATACATACCATTTATAATTACTATTTATTATACTGCAACAACAAATTTATTATAAATAACAATATTAATAATCTGGGTTTAGATGGTTTAGTAGGATCTTGCCTGTATTAAAAACCATAGTGACTCATGCAACCCTCTTTTAAAATGTTTGTTGGTTTAAATCACGTTTGTGGTCTTCATGTCTTTGAGCGTACAATTAACAAAACATACATTATTGAAGATAAATTTCAATACATCATAATTGGACAGATGAAATGTGTGCTGAATTATCGCCTGCTTCACAAATATCAAAACCCGAGTACGCATTTGCAATTTCTGAATCAACTACCAGTACTCTTATAAAGAAAACAAAGAAAACTAGACATAAAGTCAAGATGCCTAAACCAAACTGTCAATATAATTGTATAAAATGTTTCAGTAACAACTAATTAGGGTTCGTCCATAATATCCATATACTACCTTTGCCAAAAAGGCATAATTTCATACCCCTCCTATCTGTTCCACCCTGTAAATTTCTGGACCCCCTCCCTTATGCGTACGTACAAATGACCTGCTCTACCCCCCTTCTGCCAGGTCTGCTGGCCGATTATTTAAAATAACCATGTGAACATTTCTCGTAACCCTTTGTTTGTCTGTGAGAAAGTAATTGTGTTCAAATCTAATGTTCGTGAATAACCAGTCTTAGCGGGTTTTTAATTGCTACGCAGGCTATATATAAATTTGTGCATACGTATGCAATGAGTCGAGACCCCTTCCTCTCCCTGTATGCATCCATAAGCAACATCACATACATCCAACCACCCCTCCCCTCAGTGCGTACATACTATATGGATGGGCCCTTAGACAATGATAAAAAAACAGTTTCAGAAGAATGTAATATTTCTAGATCAACAATCAGCTCAGAATGACAAACTTAAAGGTGCATTTGAATCTAGCACAAATTGCACAGTGTCTTATGGAGATGTGGTCAAATGATTAAGTTTTGAATACGGTATGTTCCCAAAATGTGGTTAATTTACATGAGAAAGCATTTCAAGCAGTCATTTCATGACTGTTCAGCATGCAGTTATACAGTGGAGTTGTTTGTTATTATGCTGAGTAAAAATGAAAGGATCACTTTCTGGTTTTTCAATATTCACATACACTTAATGTGACAGTCAGATATAATTACATATTTCAAAAAACGATAAACAAGGTTCAGCTGCATTTATTATGTATTGGAATTAAATATCAACAGTGAGTCATATTTTTACTTATTAATATTAGAACTTGAATAACTTTAAAACAGAAGCAGTATAATAAGACAACATGCTATAAGTGTGATGTGAAAATACAAATAAAACCATAACAAAAACAACTGAAGAACTTACTTGAGTTTAAACTATCTTCATAATCCCATGAAGAAACCAAATCCCCACTACAGGAGTGTCTTGCGTGTGGAAATTTCTCCTCCTGTCATCTAACATAGCTTCAGAAGACAAATGCCCACCATTATCCATTGAAGTGATGTGCATATCATGAAAGTTTGTAAGGGCAGGCGAGTTCTGATGAGCATCTGAGAAAAGCAAAAACTGTTGGTTGAGATCCTCGAGTTTAGGAATGATGCTCGTCATCAAATCCTTGAGATCAGCATCGATGTGGTCACGAATTTCCACTGACGCGCTGCAAAGTCTTTCCCTCAGCCGTTCAAGCTCACACGCAATGCTCAGTGGCTGCACTTCTGCATCGTGGATAACTGACCTCGGAGGATCATTTGGGCTGGAACACGAGTCAAAAAGATTCTCCGTCGGAGTCGTTTCCTTGCATTTCTTTCTAAGGTGTTTCATGAGCTTTAAGTTCTCCAGTTTGAGCTTGTTATAACGATCGCGAAGAACAATATAAGCGTTCCTCAGTGCCATTATAGATTCCAAAGAACAGAAAGCTTCATTACAATAAATATAATTGGATGGTTTTCCATTGCAGTCATGCTTATCATTCAACATGCAAGATGCCCCATTCAAGACTTCACCAGCAGACATTTCATCCATAGTTCTATTAAATCACACACACACACATATACATTATATATATATATATATATATATATATATATATATATATATATATATATATATATTCACAGTATCCTAGTAAAAGTGACTATTCTAAGAAATTTGAGAAAATATGAAATCTTAACTTATTATTATTATTATTATTATTATTATTATTATTTATTATTATTATTATGGATGTGATTGTGTCTATTATGCGGGCTGCCCGCAAAATAATTAAACCGCCTATTGGTGGAACCCTAACTCTAACCATAACCACGTGATTCATTATACCAATCAGCGGTTTAATTATTTTGCGGGCAGCCCGCAAAATAGACACTTCCTATTATTATTGGTCCAATAGGCCTACTGTTAGAAGGGCGTTAGATACAGAATTCCAACGCCGTATATACGTATATAACTGACGTCGATGAAACGAAAGCCAGACCATCGGTTATACGTTTATTTATTTTTTATTGGAAAGACGATTTTTGTGGTAAATCGTCCTTACGGACTACTCGATCAAAAGATTGTACATGAATAATAACCTCGGTCAGATCTACCGAATAGCTGATCTCGAACAGCCATGATTACAACTTCTTAAAACTCTTATACGTGTCGATTTTCCTTCAGAAAGACGATGTAACAATGTTGTCGTTACGGTAATTTGAGATCAAAAGCGCTTAAAGACCAAGGTAACAGAAACGATTACAAACTGACAATTACGTTTGATAAAGGCAAAATTTCTTAAGTATTTCAAAGACAATTACGCTAAAAATTTGAGAAGTCGAGCGCTACTAAGACCAAAATATTGAATTTTAGGAACTTTTAGTCGTTTGATAAAGGCAAAATATCTTAACATTTGTGAGCGCAATCTTTATAAAATAGTCCAATACATAGACTTTAATATCATTATAATAAATCTATGGTCCAATAGGCCTAGATCTTGAGTCACTGACAGTCTTGTACAGTTAACATTATTACTTTTTGTTTCTTTCGTTACATTACCCAGTTTTGCCCCCCCCCCACCCAGTGTTTTTTCTAGCCACCTTGACATTGGGGGGAGTTTGAAATGTTTGGGGGAGGGAAGAAGGTTTGTCTCTCCAAAAAGCTAGACAAGCTTTCCGGACGTGGCGACAAGCAAAAAAGTTCAACGTCCTTCCTTATGTTCATATTCTTCTTGTCCTTCCCCAATACTCTCTTGTGGGGGATTTCTATCCCCCAATGCAAAATATAGAATTTTTGTGGGGGGAATTTTTCAACTGGGGGGATTCCACCTAAGAAGGCCTAGAATAAACACTGCCCCACCCCACTGGAAAAATTTCATTTCTTTCGTCACAAGACCCTGTTTTACACTTCTAGAAAAATTCTGCGGATGCCTATGTTAGCAAGTACAGTAGTTGTCAACTTGTCATTGTCAATATATTTTCATATAGTCTGAAAATATTCTGTAAAATCTCAAGATTTGAATCTAACATTATAGATAGGCCTACATTACTCTAATTTTTTGTCCTGGAGACGTTTTGTCAAGCGTAAGACGCTCCCTCAAATTCTCTAGTAGGCCTAACTCTAGTTGGACCTGAAAACTGGGTCTGCAGAAACCTTAAATTCGTGCCCCCCCAATTCCGTGACCATGGCAACACCAACGCTAAACTGTGCCTCTTATTTATAGAGCAGCCTGAGCAGGCCTACTATGGCCTAGGCCTAAACGCACATGTAGGCCTAATCGAATGATCGCTCGACTATGTCAATTATTCCGTTAGGCTATCAATTTTTCCTAATAATCACTAGGCTATAGGCCCTAAGCTCACAAAAACAAATAGGCTATTGCATAGGCCTAGGCCTATATTGAGCTCTCGGCACTCCTCGATCCCTAATCGGGCATGACCTAACTTAGGCCTAACTTTGCTCTTTAGGCCTATAATATTATTTCGTCCGTTTTGCGTACATTCACAGGCCTACATTGGTTTTAAATTTTGACCTTATCTAGCTTTTCTAGCTTTTCATCTTTAGATGGCATTAAGAATGCAGCCTCCTAAATTTCCAAGCTAGCCATTTTCATTTCTTTAAATTTAAAATTCAGTTTTACCTGGGGCGATACGTCTGGGGACGTGTTGTAGGCCTAGGCCTACCTGGAAACGAATTTGTCGGGGGGCGAGTTGCCTGCGGCAATTGACTGGGGGCCATCTATCCGTACCCCACGTAAAACATTGCGAAGAAAGGCCTGTAAATTAGGCCTACTATGATACTATCTGGACTACGCCATAGGCGGGTTTTATTAAAGGCTAGGACCGGCTTAAGCCTACCCAACTAATCCCACCAAAACAAAAAAATTGTTTTTTCCATCAACACATGCAGGTCTGTCGCCTGCTGGATGGCACCCCAGACCCCATGCTAGCTAGCCTACCCAAATATTAAACTCTAAATCCGCCTATGGACTACGCTAATAGGCCTAGCGCTTTAAAGCATCTTCTAGACCCAGTGTTTATTCTAGGCCTTCTCTGGGAGGAATTCCCCCAAGTTTTAAAATTCCCCCTAAATTTTTAATATTTTGGCTGGGGATGGAAACCCCCCTCCAAAAAAAGTGTGGAGACTCAGACCTTGTCTCCCAAACATTTTAAAATCTCCCCAATGTCAAGGTGGCTAGAATAAACACTGTCTAGACCTGTGGCTCTCAACACGTGGTCCGCGGACCACAAGTGGTCCGCGAGAGGTGGTCTAGTGGTCCGCGGGGATCTGAAAAACGTAAATAAAAATTAGACATAGGCCTATATATTTTCCAGGTGAAAAATCTGAAAAGTGCAACGAGCAAAATAAGGTGATCAGCACAAAAAGATTATCGGCACATTTTGTGCGTATTTAGTGCATTTTAATGGCCATCAGTCGCCGCTTTTTAGGAGCAGATGACTGCTCAAATTATCAGGTGGTCCGCGATACATTTTTGAACTTCAAAATAAGTTGTCCGCGAAGTAAAGAGGGCTGAGAACCACTGTTCTAGACTTTTAATGGTCACGACCTTGATCAGACTTAGGCCTGCGTTGATTTCGAAGCACCTGATTGCATCTGTTGGACTCTTAGTAAGTAAACCTAGCAGCCGCGAATAGGCCTAACGAATCTCCTCCCTATTGTGGATTGACTTTCATTCCCTAGTTGTGCGACAGGTTTAATAATTATTCTCCTGATCGCCCAGGCCTATTCAAACTAAATGCATGAGAGATCATAAAACATGATCGTCGTCGGTAGATGATTGATGCGTTTGTGCGTCGGTAGAACGAAGCCAAACGATGATCGAGCGAGGCGAGCATCGCGGGGCGTTCTAGAAACGTCTGTATGGTCCGAGTTTTTCCGCTTTTCTGCTTCTAAATTAAGCCGGGACAGACCTGCTCGACAAGAACCGAGCCCTTCGTCGTCGGCCGCCGCCGCCGCCGTCGCCGTCGCCGCCGCCGCCGCCTTCGCCAGACCTGATGGGAGCTACCGGGGTCGGCCACACGGTGACGAACTTCTTCGCGCGGTCGCTGAGGCGCATCAGACCGCGACCGCCGCGAACCGAGAGCGGCGACACCTGGCCGTGTACGTGTGCGATCGGTTCCACTCACTCGAAGAGATCGAGCGCAGCCGGAGGGAGTCGCCGAGACGAGTCTCAGTATCCGACGTCGACGGGGTCAGTCGTCGAGTTCTTCATCGGTGTCCACCAGCTGCTGCTGCTGCTGCTGCTGCTGCTGCTGCTGCTGCTGCTGCTCGGAGCCGATTGTCCGCTCACTTCGGGCATCTCGAAGGTTTTCGACGGACGACTTGGGACGAGAGTTGCGGGACAACGTCAGGTAGGACCAGTGTTTATTCTAGCCCCCTTGACATAGGGGGGATTTTGAAATGTTTGGGGGGGACAAGGTTTGAGTTTCCACACGTTTGGGGGGAATTTCCATTCCCAGCCAACATCTAAAAAAATTTGGGGATTTTGCAAAAAATTTTTGGGGGAATACCCCTAAGAAGGCCTAAAATAAACACTGGGTAGGACCGTCGCCAACCGTGTGAACGTCTATAATTTCTGTTGTGATGGGATGTGTTGTTTGTGGCTTGATTCAAATTTATTGTTTGAATTAAAAATAGAAAGCAGTGAAAAACAGGACAACAATTTTAACCAACTCTTCGTACTCTATTTAAGCAGTCCAATAGGCCTGCGTGGTATTTGTCTTGCCACAGCATTCCTAGAAGAATAGTTTTCCAGTCTTGTTTCATAAGCATATGTCTTCTCTAATTGTGGTTAGGGGCTGTCCATTAATTACGTCAACATTTTTTTGCAATTTTTGACCCCTCCCTCTTGTCTACAAATGTCAAACTTTCTGTGGGCCCCTAAAATTATGTCAAAAACTTTGACCCCTACAAGGGTTCACCCATTAATTATGTCAAAAAATCTTAGGCAGTATTTAGTTCCCCTTTGTCAACAACTGTCAAACATTCAGTGACCCTCCATATAAAAATAATCAGTGATGGGCAACTAACTAAAAACATTAGTTAAACTATAACTAAATTTAAACTAGAAATAAGTAGTTAAACTTTTAGTTGCAAACTAACTTTCTAAAATAGTTAACTAGACTAAAAAATTATAGTGAAACTTTTTGCAACTAATTTTACAACTATTTCTTATAGGTATCAGGGATGTGTTCATGAAAACATAGACGATGCTCGCAACATGAACATATCAGTCAATGAACCATTGAAATCATTAATTGTTGTCTATTTAATATCTAAGTCTTAGTCTACAGTAGACTGCAGGAACACAAGTTTGTCAAGTTTGTTTGGAAAAATTACCCAGAATTTCCAGAAAGAATAGATTGAAAGGGGACTGTTATTGAGAATTCGGGACACCAACTAAAAAGCTTTAGTTAAACTATTTAGCTATTAACTAAAATTTTTCAGTTAAACTAGCATTTTAGCTAAACTATTTATATTTAATTAAACTATGAAGATAACTAAAAAAATTTAGTTACACTTTTAGTTAGTAACTAATTAGTTAACTAGTTGCCCATCACTGAAAATAATGTCGACTTTGAACTCCCTCCCCTAGAAGCTAAAAATATTTTATATGGCTGGCTTTTATGCTAAAATAGAATTATGGAAATTAATTTTTTGATTTATTAAATTTATTTTAAAAAATGAAATTGACTCCCTGTCAGCAAGTGTCAAATTTTTTCAAACTCCCTCCCCTATTTTGTTGACATAATTAATGAACCTGTCCTGCCTTACCTGTCATGTCAGTCAGTTATTATTATCAGCTATTTTTATTATGTACTCAAATTTTCCAGCATCAGTGTCTTTAATAATTAAGTTGCATGATTTGGAAGATCTTGATAATGAAGTCATGTCATAACTTGATATCGATCTAAAACATCCGAAGATATAAAACTGATTCATGCTTGCATGCAGTGTATGAATGTTAGTAACATGACTGCAGTTTTGTTTATGGTCATCAACTATTGTGTGCGACACCAGATTACAGCATGTTCAGGTCAATTTCTGATTTCCTATTTGCCACTGTAGTTTATAATATCACTGTACCAAAGAAAGAGTTTTGGAGAAACCCTTAATTTTAAAGGTTCACAACAAGCCCCCCCATTTTTAACATTTTAACAGTTTCGTGTTGTGTCCTCTGGCTCATGATGAGCATTCATTCTGCAGTGACAAAGTCTGATGAGGCTTTAATAGGACCTAATCCTAGACAATGCTGTGAAAGTGACTGACTGTTCAACTATATTCAGACTTCTGTTTAGTCAAGACTGAGTTGCTAATGATGAAGTGCCTGCTGTTTGGATTTGTTTACTTTCATTAATTAATATTGATTGTAGGACATTCTCCCCCTTGGACATAATCCACCCCGGACATTATCCCCCCCCCCCGGTAACCATTTGAAATGACACAGCCGGACATAATCCCCCCCTTTGTTTTCTCTATGGATTTTGACTATAATCATTACCCACACCATAAACCAGACACTAAACACTAACCCTAAACGATACTGGATACTGATGGTAGCCATGGCATCAGATAACCGATAAGTACCTTTTAAAATTAAGATCTATTACTTCTTTGCCGGGGGAGAGGGGGGATATGCCCGGGGGATAATGTCAGGGGGATTATGTTCAGGGGAGAATGTCTGTATATCATTAATATTGATCATTGCGTCAGTAAAAACTGTCATTTAAAATAAAATAGGTTCAGCTGCAGAACAGAATGATGTTTAACAGATTTGCTGAACTGCTGCATAGAGCTACATAACTGTGAACTAATTTAAAATGCATAGATATAACAAATTAGTAGTTTTAATGAATAATTATGACTGGAATTTGTGTAGAGGCTTCTGATATGATGCTGGTTGTAATATTATTAAAAATTTTGAAACATTAATAGAGTATTTAACTCATTCAGTGGCGCAGCCAAGGGGGGTTTCGGGTTAAAAACCCCCTTGGCTGTTCTCAGCATAGCCAAGAGGGGTGTTTGGGGATTAAAACCTCCATGGGGTGTTTTTTTTGGATTAAAACCCCATGGCTGTTCGTTCACTTATTGAAACAAAATGGTTGACGCATATTACAGTTATTAGAAAAAGTCTTATATACCGCAAAAACATGAACGTCAAAGGCTAGAGCACTTATCGATGTCTCGAAAAATGGTTTTAAGTTTCCTTGCGAACGATTTTGGACTCTTTGGTCACATGGCAGGTAATTTTCCAAAGAATAGGGTTTCCGCGACTTGAACGACCTCTCGCCAAACTTTGCCGTTCGAGACGGAGGAATCACATGGATGGACCTCAGAACCATAACGATGGTCTTTGGACCAAATCCTGGCTATGCCACTGAGCTCATTAATAAATACATGATTTATATGATGGTAATTAGTAACTTAAGAAGTTAAATTTTTGGGATACATTTCACAGTATCATTCCTTTGTGTGCACGTGGAAAATACCGGTAATCTGACTGTGAGCCTGGGTTTAAACCATGTTTTGAGAGTCATTTGAGTTATAAACTTTTTTGGCAAATCTAATTCACAAAAGTATCAATCATAGTGGAAAACAGTGCTAAGTCAATAAAAGAAACTTTGACTGAAAAAGCTGATTTTAGTCAGAATTTGAAAGTATACAATATATTGATCTATAATCAAAATAATTGTTGGTTTAATAAGGAAATATAAAGCTTGTGGAATATGGTATATACAAGTGTGATGCATGGATTTATTTAACGATCTGCTGTTGCATAGTAATGAAATAACACTAGATTTGACAATTGATACATGTTTGCTCGCGTGTTTGTGCTCTAATCTTACGAGACTATTGTGTGGTTTAAGCATGCATTTAATGTAATGGATCTTGTGTAGTGCCTTCTTTGAGTGTTTGTGTATTCAGGGACTACTTCTGTTTCACTTTGGTTATGCAGCTTTGTTGTCACGTAGTGTGATGTTTGACTTGCCACATTCTTGATCACGCTGAATAACGAGTAACTAACGGAGACACACCACGTCAAAGGAAATTGTTTAGGCGTGGGTTCAGATGTAACAGTACGAGGCCTTCTGCAGTTCTATCGCCTTGAGATTTTATCCACTCATGAGTGCTCAAGCATGGAGCATCTTCTGAAGGGGCAAGGGGTGTATTTCAGGTATTGTGTACAAGCCCGATGATGTATATTATTAAAGAACAGCATTTGATTCCAAAGCTTTGGTTTTGATGTTGAATCTAGTTGTATGGTTTTAGCGATACATAGAGAAGCTGTACATATTTGCTCTGGAATTATATCAGTTTAATCACTTTGGCAAAACTTCTGGGTAAACAGAGAATGGGACGAAGAAGCACTTAATGATGACACAATGATTGATGCTACAGTATGTGAACCATTGAAATATATGAAAATCAATGAATGTCATTATTGATTCTAGCTAAGATTAATCTACTTGTCCATTTTTAAGAACTTTGAGTTCCAACTGGATTCAGATTATTATTGGTGACATTCACAGAAACATCATAGGCAATGCTATCTCATATGTCTTAATGAAATATGATATATATTTCATTTTGAAAGTGTGATTGAAACCAGGCCTGTTGAGAGACACTCCGGACCCCAGGGAAGAGCAGTCACGGGCCCCTAAAAAGTTTGAAGGTTTATATTTTATTAGAAAGTTTGTCCTTAAAAAGTTCTAAAGTTTAAAAATATACAGATCAAGTGTGAAAAAGTGGTGATGACCTTTTTTGGTATGTCAGACTTTTCAGGACGTTAAAGATAAGCAGTGCCTTCAATAGCCTTCCCCCCAACCGCCTTCAGTGTGTTCATAATAATAAATAGTAGTTTAGTAGCATTGCATGAGATAACATTTTGCTGACCCGCCCGCCCCCCTCCCCACAGGTCGCCGGGCACCTGGGCATTTGCCCACTCCCCATCTCGACGGGCCTGGTTGAAACCAGTGGAATCTCCTGTAATAATATAATGTCTAACTTTTTGAAATGTTTGATCTGCATTTTGAATGAGTACCAGATAATAGGAATGTTTTAAAGATATTGTTATGTTTCGAGTTTCTCATCATTTCTTCTAAGAAATTTCTTAAATCAGTGGGGACTTATTATTAATTATGCCATGTTGTAATTGTGGAGATACTAGTTGTGACTGAAAGCTACAAGTACGCTGAGCTGAAAGATTTTGGCCATTAGAACCAGTCCTTGTTTTGACAATGCTAAGGTGTAGCGTAGGCAGAAACCAACTATTGTTGTAGCTTCTTATGTAATTTCCATTGTGCAAAGCAATACCTCGTTACTTTTTAGCACTTGTGAAAGCTTAAAGCATATGAGTCAGGTTTTTCTCAGGCATTTTTCTCTTGTCCAGTGTTCTTGTTACCAGCCAACTTGACTATGGTAATTCTTTGAACAATAGTCTTACCAAATCTAACATGCAAACGTTTCAAATGAGTCAAAATTTTATTGCTCAGGCCATCAGTGGCGGCTCAAAAGTCTTGGGTGGCAACTTCTAATCACAACCATTTGTTGTTTAATGTATGTAGCAAAAATGTTAGGGTCCCAACTGCTCAGGGGGGCCAGGCACTCAATAGGAGGGGCACGGGCCCACCCTGGCCCCACTGGTGGAGCCGCCACTGCAGGCCATTACTAAAGTCCTCCAAACTGGCACCCTGTCAAACAAAATATTGCTTTCAAGACTAGCCTATAGCCTATTAGCTTAGAAAACATTGCAGACTAGCCAACCATAAATTCCATGTTAAATCACGAGCGACAACATCGTTAAACAGGATTTGCCGGCTTCTTGTTAAATGTACCAAGAACTGGAAGTGAAACTGGAAAGAAAGAGAGCTTTTTCCGTGGCTGGCCCAAGGGTTTGGAACTTTTTTCCTCTGTCTAGATGTCAGAGCTTCCAACAAACTGAACATATTCAAATCAAGACTCAAAATTCCTCCTCTCTTTCAGAGGTCGTTTTCCTGCATAATCTGCCTTGCTGTGTCCCACTGACTGGCATATGGAATTGACCTGTTTTTTTGGAAATTTTGGGTTTGGAGTACTATCACATGATATCTCAAAGTAAGTAAGAAAGTACAGTAAAATCTTGTGGATTTAAATTACGCCTTGGAAAGTAGTACAGTGGTAGCTGCTTATTCTTAGGTACTTACGGTAGTCTTTCTTAAAATAGCTATGGGAAAGATGAATGGTCGATCAGGCCATGGTCAATATTTCCATGGCACAGCGAGGCAGAGTATTAGAAATGATGCTACTACAGTGGATTATTATTATTATTATTATTATTATTATTATTATTATTATTAAATGATGCTAGTAGTAGTAGTAGTAGTGGATTATTATTATAGTAGTAGTAGTAGTCGTCAGTGGCGTAAACCTGGCGTCAATATTGGGGGATAGAATTATTATCAGGTCAGACCCTTATTATTATTATATTTTTCCTGATACCCCTGGTAGGTTTGAGTAAAAATGTCATCCGTAACATTTTACCACTGCTTGGGGGATAAGTCTCTGTCCCCTCTACTGATTGTCTCCCCACTCCCCTCATAATAAATTATTGTACTGATTTTCATTTTTTACTGTTTCCTGGCTTGTATTTGTCTACTGTTTTGAATTGTGCTTTGAATGGGTTACTTTTAACCAAGGTGATGTGTTAAGAAATGTCTTGGATTACATGCAATATAAATGATGCTTCAAATATATATATATATATATATATATATACTGTATATATATATATGTATATATATATATATACAGTATAATATATATAAATAGATTACTTGTGCATATATGCACATGCACGCACGTACACACACATGTATATATGTATATATACTAATATATACAGGTATATATATATATCTATCTGTACAATATGGCAGTTGGTATGTTTGAATGTTTGATTAGGCAATCATCTAACATCATTTTCTGATGCAATTGGATGATGTTAACTCAATGTGATGTGATGCAATTGAATTTCAATGTTTGGTCTGTTAAATGCATACATTTGCTTCGTTGACTGTAAGTTCATGAAACATGCCGTTGCTTGAGGCATCGAGATGTGCATGGGTCTGCTCTGCTGTTGCCCAAAGTTCTAGTAATTATCAATTTTGAAACATTACCAAACGGTATTTAACTTAAACTTTGTTGAAGCTCTAGGCAGTGCACATGTATGCAATAATAATTATTGTTCAGTAGAGTTCCTCCTGACTGCAAAAGCGAGGGTGAGGTTAGCTCATCGTCTTTGGAAGTCAGTAGGCCGCATTCTTTATCACGGTCTTGATTCCAAACAGGTGACATGGTCCAGCAGACACCGCGTCAGACAATAGATACAATACTTATAGATGTCTTGGTTTTTTTTTGAAATACAATTTCATGCCTTACTGTTCAGAAATGCTTGTTGCTTGGTCATGCCTTGCAAACTTTTCATCATTATGATGGGTCTTGTTATACAAGTCTATAGCTCTAAATATAGCTGCAGCATGTCTGGCAACATGCCGTGGGTACGAATTATGGTATGTCGTTAAGAAAGCCTTGGTTAACCGCAAGATTATCGAGGTTCTCTGACAGCAACACGACAATAGCACGACCATCTAATTTCTCTAATATTGTCCATCCAACTCTCTTTTCTTCGATTCTTATCAAGAATTCAGCAAGTTCGGAATATTGCATAGAATTAACATAAGAATTAAGTTCTTTGCACGACTCCACTCAGATTCAAAGTGCCGGCACTTGAGCACAGTGTGGAAAGATCAAAAGAATACAAGGAAAATTAGCTTTGTTAATGAGTACCAAGGTGCCAAAGCCAAGGCCAGTGGCATGTGCTTAGCATGTAAGTTCAGGCACCAGTTAAAACAGCTGTCCTAGGAGAGAAAATATTAGCATTGAAATAGGCACAGTGAACACAAGTTTTCCTTTTATCAACAATACAGTATATATGGTGTGTAAGCATTTTGATAATTTAGTTCTATGATATATTTTTAAATAATTAAACCATGGCATGTTTATAAATTCTCATTGATGCTGGATTAAATAATTTTGTTGCAAATTTTCAAGCATAAATTTTGGCTACGATTTTGCACAGCCACTTTTATAGGTTAACTACACTTTGTGATATTAAAATGCCGTCACATTTGAACTTCGCTGTCTCTTTAAGAGTGCTCCAGTGGATTTAGTTGGTAATGCAAGCCAAAGTTCATGAGCACTGAGGACTAGTAAGTAGGGTTGTGAGTTTGATACGCCGAATTTTTGGGACTTTTGGGAAACATGTGGGACTCAGAGGTCCTAAATATGCGGGGAATATGTGGAATTTCCCATTTATTCTCTGCATATTAAGGTCATCATGACATGTGCTGATCCTCTGTGCCTATATTAGGAAAAATAGCAAAAAAGTGCTATATATATATATATGATGAAAATAGCTAAAAATGCGAATAAAATTGCTTCATATTTGTGCAAAAATCAGAGAAAGCAGTTGAAAGTGCGGCGTAGTAAAAAATTTGTTAAATATGTGATCGCATAATTGCATCAAACTCACAGCCATAATTAAGACTGTCGACTGTTAATCAGGTAAAATTCAAGTCACTGAAGCATTGAAACTGCCTAGTTTGTTGCTTCTTTGCCTGAGAGGTTGTTGCCTTGACGACTGAATTTGACAGAGGATCAGGATTTCCTTTGAATTCAATGAGGGCTTCTGTGTCTGGAACAGTGGCGGCTCCAGGATTTGGCAAGTGGGGGGGGGGCGTTGGGATGGCAACTTCTAATAATGGGGGGATCAACCATTTGTTGTTAGGTATGTAGTATTAAGTATAGGGTCCCAACAGGGGGGACCACTGGAGGGGCAGGAACTAGGAACTCAATAGGGGGGTACGGGCCTCTCCGCCCCCCCCTGTGGAGCCGCCACTGGTCTGCAACTATCTTTCGTGTTTGTTTCCTTATGGTCCAACATTCTGATCACTATGATATACATTGGAATAAAGATAGTTTTAAGTACAGACCAGTGACATCTGTTCGAAACTGTTGCAACCAGATGCTTAGGCATGTCCTTTTGTAAGTTTAGTTTCTTCAGACTTCTGACTCGTATTTGTGTTACTTGAGTACTGAGTACTAACTAATACTAACTAATTAGGAATTATTTTGTGCAACTCTGTTGCTCGCATAAAGCTATATGCATGTTTTCGGGATTTAAACTCAAGACGACGGCGACTTCAGTGAAATGTGACGGTGACCTATCTTACTACAGTCATGTTAAAGTTATGGCAAAGCCCAATGATAAAGTTTCAATTATGCTCTGTGAGTTGAAGCATTTAAGCTCAATATCAGCGCAAAGTCAGGTATTGCACTTGCAAAGCCAAGTAGAATCTTGAAACCATACATCTAAAGGTTACTCTCTGAGCCAGTTCCAGTCATCGGACCAGGAATTATTGCATGGAAGTGTTTGCAAAAATGGTTCTGAAAGTTAATTAAATTTGGCAGTTTTGATGTAGTTTCCGAAGTATTTCAGAATAGAAACAGTTACCTATAAGCTGTGCTTGACAGAATTGATATTTGCATTATTTCTGTTATTGATTTTGAAGGTTCACCATAGGGGTGCCCCATCTTCACAGACCAGAATTAAAGGGACCCTGTTTGTTTGTCTGGCCAAAAACTGTGCGTGTTCACAAGGCCCTCATGTGACGACTACAGTGCAGTTGCATTCGATTGTACCAAAACCAGTGTGAGGAATATGTTCATGACATCGTAACAGTTTCAAAATCAGGTAACTGTTAGAAAGATTTGTTATTAATTTTGTTACTTTTAAAATCTAATTTTTGTTGGAAAATTATCAATTCATTATTGTTTAAGAATAATTCATAATTATAGTTTTGCTGATTTGACTAGACAAATTTTTAATTGAAATGTTGTCTCTTTCTTGTAAATATGTTTTTAGTGTTTATTGATTAGTTACGGGTTTTGTTTGTCGTACAGCGTTATAAAGAATGTTCAAAGTGAGCTTTGTGAGGCCCACGTGGCTGCACATTGCGCTGCTGTTCGTGGTCACTCTGAAGGTGGAGTACACAGAGCAACAACAGCAACAACAAATTCGTAAGTGTCAGTTGTTAGAAGTTGAGAAAATCATGAAAATAAGCAGAAAAGAGATTTTAGCAACAACAACATTTCTTATGAAATCTCTATTATCAACACAAATTGAGTTTTCTGATTTCTTTTCAAAATTATTATATCCCATATACCACTATCTCACTTGGAGCTAACAAGCAGCAATAGTTGTCAGTATATACAGGGTGCGATTTGTAGGGGGGAAGGGGAAATCTTCCCCCACCCCCCCCCCCACTGCCCAAATGCATTCCCCTACTGCTACATCCCCACCACTACATCCCCAATGCTACATTTCCCAGCAACTACATTCCCCCCAAGCTCGACATATCCCCCCCCACTGCTCCAGGTCACAAATCGCACCCTGAGTATATACTTTATGCATGCAGATTCTGAATTTTTGTTTTCCACTGAAATTCTACTATGTGTCTTATGTCTTTCTCAGTGCCGTATTAACCCTGGCACAACTGGTGCACTTGTGCCAGGCCCAATGGTTCAATTTTTATTATTTTTTTAAATAAATAAAGTATATTAATCACGAAGAATGAATTTTTAAAAATACAGTACTAAATGTATTTCATTTTTAATAAATATATTGTAGGAAGTTTTTTATATTTTAAAATTAATTTTTATAAATTTTTTGGGAGGGATTTGAAACTTTGAACTTGGAAGGTTGATGGCCTTCTAAAGTTCTGTTGCATTGTTTGCACCAGACCTCCAAAAAGTTAATCCAGCACTGGTCTTTCCCTATTGTATAAATCCTCACCAATAAAATTTTAGAAAACTGCCTCTGTCTCTGGTTAGTTGACTGTCATACTGACTATTGACTGTCTTCTAATGATTCCTCAAGAGTTACCTGTATTATTTACTAAAAGATTTTTCTCATAAATTTCTTAAGGCTGCACTAATATTGATTCCTATTTTTAAAATCGTCTGGTTGATTTTTGACTATGGTGCAAAGTTTGCACGATTTCAGACAAGTTGTGAGACAACATACCTCGGTTTGTCATTGAGATGCTTATCATCGATACAGCACAGAGTTTGAATAACAAGTGCAGGTGTGGTAACCCCTCCCTCTGCCTTTTCTTTTCGTTTTGCCTATTTACTTTTCTAAGAAGTCTGCGGCAGTTTTTTTATCCGTCCACTCCACCCTGTTATCGTGGTTATATCCTCTTTATACAGCCACAGGGCTTGAGAAAGTATTGTGTGAATGCTAATCAGCCACTTGAGCCATCCAGTATACTTTGACTTGAGACGGTTTCATTTGTCTCACTCCAAATGTCACGGGGAAGTTAAATTTTGACAATGTTTTCAATCAGTCTGTGGTAGTTTAGTCATTAAATCACTGAATGCCTTTAGCATGAAAGCCTACATTTGGAGAGCATCTTTTGTGCTGTAAAAGGGCATTTAAAAGTACATTTTTAGAGTTGTACAGGTGCCAAGAAGGTGACTATATACCAACTGTGGTGGTTTTAAGTGCATTTAGTGATGCCTGTGACACTTTTTAAATAATAATTCTGAGGACCCGATGGCACTATATAGTGTATTTTAAGGTCACCGGTAGTGTCATCCTATGCTATGCCTTTGACAGTATTAATAATTTTTAAATTTATAATAATATATTATTAATATTTATGGCACAATTGGGATACCTGATAAAAAGTCACTTTATGACATCAGCATTGGTATACAACGTATCTGATGATGACCTTCGATGTTGCATAAAACATTTTACAAGCACTTATGCCATTGCACATATTGTGTTTTGAGAGCTCTTGTGTTGCCCTTGTGAGCAACCATCTTTGTCTCTGGTGCATGATATGTTTGTGACTATCAGTGGCATCTTTGATTTTAGAAATAATAATTCCACCACTGATTATAATCAATGTTGGAATTTATCAAAAACCTTCTTCTTCTTCTTTATGTGTCGTCCTCTATCAGAGGGTTGACAGTCATTTTCCTCCAATTCTCTCTATCTTCTGCTGTTATTTTTTTAGGGATCCATAGTTCTTTGTGTTTGTCCAATCAGAGATGTCGTCCATCCAGCTTCTTCACGATCACCCCCTTCCCCTTGTTCCTTCCATTCTACCTTCCATTATTATAAGTGGTAGGTCTCTGGCTGAACCTCTCATGACGTGACCAGTGTTGGACACTTTTCTTCTTATAATTATTTTCCATTTCCACGTTGCTTTTTTAGGACTCTGTAGTTTGTTACCCTGTCCATCCAACTGAGCTGATTCTCGAGATCCTTCTGCAACACCTTAACTCAAAGGCCGTGATCTTTCTCATAATTTTCCTTTTGATCTCCTTCTCATTTCGACCATCATTTGTATTGTAACTCCCAAGGTACTTATAACCTTCCACCTGCTGTAGATGTACGTTGTCGATAATGTGATGTTGCACTTCTTTTACCAAAAAGCAGTTAATTTGACAGTTAAGTCCACATGGATACCCTACTGTATGGGTGTTCACTTCAGTGCTTTATTGCAGATTAGTTCTAATTATACATATTTTGGAATTCAGCATATATAATCTCAACTTATCCAATCATAGTTTATTAATTATTACACCTTCTTGGTTGAGTGTGCAAATATATATTTGTTACTTTCATTGATACTTTCTTTTGTAAAGGCAATCCATAGGCTCATGTAGCTCATATTGCCTTTTAAGATCTAATGCTGATTTCCGTGTTTCATGGCCATCAGCTCATAGGTTGCTAAGCCATTTATCGGACGGTGGCCAGTCTTTTATGCTGACCTTCGCAATGTTGCCGTTGCTACTCGTTTTAGCACTGCCATCTGGCGAGTGAAGGCTGAGTTGATCATAGGGCTCCTATGGGAGTCGATTTCGTTCCGCCATCTTCCCACCCAGCACTTTCTTATGCTTAATCGAAATTTAAATGTTACGGTGTTAATTGTCAAAGTGTTTATGTTGTTTTTCAGCCGGATGTTTCTGGACTTTGTGCTTGTCATCGACAACTCTGACTATGACACGGGGACAAACGATTTCGCAAACCTGAAGGCAGGTTTAGTAGGCCTTGCTCAAATGATTGACCAGCTCTATCCAATTGGCAGAAATGGAACGCATTTTGCAGCGATTACATACAGCGATCAGGCAACTACTAATTTCGGCCTGAACCAATACTACGATCTAAGTGGTGTTACTTCAGGACTGAACTCATTGCAACCGGCCAACAACTTCATCACCAACACTGCAGCCGGGCTTGATCAGGCCATCAGGGAGCTACAGAGTAACAGCCGACCAAATCCTACAAGAAGGATAGTCGTTCACATTTCAAACAGCCGTTTCGACCAACTTCAGCAGGCCATCCTGAACGCAAACAGGCTCAAGGCTCTCTTTCCACCTTTTAACCCGTGCCTTTACGCTGTTGCCGTTTTGCCCGATGTTGACCTAGACGAATCTCGACAGATTTCCACCGATCCGAATACTGTTGTTTCTGTTACAACTAACGGGTTGTCAACATTTTATCGGGATTTGCAACAGCATTTGCAACGGTGCTACTGTACTCCGAGTCCAGGTTTGCACTTTGAGGATGTTTGTAGTTTTGCATGTTACATTTTCCTTTTAATTAATCGCAGTTTTATGATTTCATAGGGATCCTAAGGTTCATTCATAAGTTCCATAAAAAAGAACAAATCCAGTGTGCACATCTTGTGACAATGGCAGGATATTGATGCTAGTCAGTACTGATAACTTTTCTGTTTTTAAGTATTCGGATTAATTTGTATGTGTCCCAAAATGACATCTAGTGACAACTATTTCAATTGCTATTATGATGAAAACATTAAACTCCATTGGTTCTTATTGTATAGAAAACTACGTGCACTGTTTCAGATGCTATTGGTCCAACTGGAAGTACTGGAGCAACAGGAGTAACGGGGCAGACTGGGCCTAGAGGACCTTCAGGTCCTGCAGGACAAATGGGACCAAATGGTTATCCTGGACTACCTGGATATCCAGGATTAACTGGTCAAGCTGGCCCACCAGGATCTATTGGTCTGTATGCACAAAGCCACTAAACGCCATTGTGAATAAATTTAATATAAACTAAAAATAACTATTTCATGTTGTAAACTTGTTGCTAGAATCTATCGCCCGAAGTAGTGCCAGCAGTTATAATACAGTGAATTAATTAAATATTGCATCTCACAATGAATAGCAGCAATATCAAGCACTACAGCAGCATCAAAAATTTGTCATTGCTTAGAACAGCAGTTCTCAACCTGAGGGTCGCGACCCCGACGGGGGTCGAATGACGATTTGCCAGGGGTCGCCTGAGACCATTGGAAATATGGGGTTGTCTCTTTTCTGATGCGTAAAACTTGTTGTAGAAAATTTTCTCATTGGGAGTTACCAGTTTTAAAAAATATAATTGTCATTCAAGGATAGGCATTGCATACAATAGAATCATAATTATTTAAAACATTTTAATTGTCATGGCATTATTATTTTTAACAGTTTACAGTACATTATGAACGAAAATAATTTTACGGTTGGGGGTCGCCTCATCACGGGGAATTGAATTAAAGTGGTCGCGGCACTATAGAGGTTGAGAACCGCTGGTTTAGAATTTGGTAGCCTTTTCATTCAGTTGAAATTGTTTTGGTTGTGAGTTCCATGGTAGAAATTAATGCTTGGAATGCATTTGGTAGAAAATGAAAACAATGTCATGACCTAAATGTGAAAGCCATACACATATTAAAAGGGTATTTTTTGAAACAAGAAAACATATAATTATCATAAAAGGTATTAGCTATGAAAATGCATGTGACATATCGAGTAAGGTTAAACACGCAAAATTAAATTATATATTTAAAATAAACCACAGTTGTTGACGCTTGAATTGATTGGCCAATGGCCAGCAGTGACAAAATTACTTCAATTGCTTGGAACAGAAATGCTAAAATAAGACAACAACAACGGCTTTTGACAAAATGATTTTTGCTGATTGGCCACCCATTTTATCACTCAGAATGACCCATGATCCATGTGACCCATTGAACCATTAACCCATGACCTATGTGACACATGATACATGGGTCACTGACAATGAAACATCTATAATATCTTTTCAAAGCTGTTAAACAGTGCCAAAACTAAGGTTAAGTATCGATTTTGAATATAACAATAAAATGCCACATAGCAAGCTATTCAGAAATTTTACCAACATGAAAAGTAATCAAGAGTAGCATCACTACCATAGTGTAGATGCAGAAATTGTATTGCACATATTGTATTTTTCACTGAAAGTGAACTTAAATTTTCATGCAATACATGACTGCTATTGATTAGGAGAAGGAAAACTAAGATTTCACGTGCCTTGAAAGGCAACCGTCCTAGGAGAAGACAACTCTAAACAAATTACATCAGGAAGAAGACAAATAATAAAATAAAATTAATAATAATAATAATCAGTAGGAGTAGTAGTAGTAGTAATAATAATAATAATAATAATAATAATAATAATAATAATAATAATAATAATAATAATAATAATAATAATAATAATATTTTATTTAGAGGCTAAGTAAGCCTGCGTGCGTGAAAACCACTGAAACCATAAAAGTAGAGACACTAATTTCTTAGTAATGGAAACATCAGGATGTGGTGAATAGCATAAACTCAATAGAAGTATATCTGTGATACCATGATGAAAATTAAAACTTTGGATAATAATATGTGATCTTTATAAATCCAAAAATAATCACGTAATAATTTAACTAATAATAATTATGTATTATAATAATAATTGAATAAAAAAGTAATAAAAGATAATAATAATAATTTAATAAAACTAATAATAATAATAATAATAATAATAATAATAATAATAATAAATAACAAATTTTGCTAATCTGAGGTTGCTTTATAAACAAAGGAGATAGGTGTCTGAATTTATATTTCGCAGTTAAATTGAGTGACCAGGAAAACCTGGTTTATAAAGGAGGCTACTAAAGGTCAGAGAAAAAGTCTTAACTTTGGAGTTCAATGGTGTGGCGAGAGCCTCAAACCATGCATGTTGATGACTGCTACTTCTGTCTGGTAAATATTTCAGGCATGTCCACAAAGGCAAAATCTTCATCCAGTACCCAAATCTCCCCTCTGCTCTGAGACCAGTTGCTCACTGTGACAAAGTTCCTGTACCTGGGGAGTTTCTTAAGATTAGTCAACAGACACCGATCCCTGGAAACAAACATTCAACCAAGGATTTAATGACCTAATATGAGACCTAGATCTGAAGTCGTCAGCAGAGTTACTGGGTTCAAGACTGAAGGAAAAAGAATCTGTTCAGTGTTGGCCCCAGGAACCACGCTTATATCATGGCAGAGAGAATGAATCTTTTCAAACATTTCCATATGGAGGAGGAGTTTGTATACTGCATCAACAGCAAAGGACTTTTTGAATCAATGGGATGTTATAGTTGTAGACAAGATGCTTTTATGACCTGATTACTGACTTATTGGCAACTTAAGAGTCGAGAATTATGACCTTTCAGTTAAAAATTCGAAGATTGCTTTTCAAGACTGGGAGCAAACATGAGTGTCAAGTTGCATTTCTTTCATAGCTATCTGGACTTCAAATCTTGGAGCTATGAGTGAAGAACAAGGAGAATGCTTCCATCAAGACATCAAGACCATGGAACGCAAGGCAGATGGAACTCGAACATTATGGCAGACTAAGTACTGCTTTACTGGACCATAACTATACCGGAGCATCCAAAAAAAGAAGATTCCTCAAAACAAATTTAAGCAACTGGACCATTGCTCTTTGGTTAGAAGACAGACTCATTTTTTGGGCTGAATAAAAATATTACGTGTTATCGGTTCTTCAGGGACTTTAACCATTCCTAATTTGGACGTGTTGCATAATTTTTGACTTCATATCTGGAATCAGCACCTCTCAATTGGGTAAAATCAGCAAAAATACCTAGGTCAGCAGAAATTTTTTTAAAAAATGTAGACCAGTGTAATACATTGCTATAATGTATTTGTTTACATTTTTAATATTTTAGGACCGATTGGCCCACCTGGACCCACTGGAAATGCAGGGCCGGCAGGAAACCCAGGTCCTTCTGGACAAATAGGTCCATCTGGACCATCTGGAAGCCCTGGAACTCCAGGGCAACCTGGCTCCCAAGGTGGAAGTGGTCCTTCAGGACCAAGCGGCCCATTAGGACCTCCCGGTCCTTCTGGTCCACGGGGACCAAGTGGCTCACCAGGATCTTCTGGACCTCCTGGCTCACCGGGACAATCAGGCTCTCCTGGCTCATCAGGCTCTGCAGGACAACTAGGCCCTCCAGGAGGAACGGGTTTTCCAGGACCTCCTGGACCAATGGGACCACAAGGACCACAGGGGCCAACAGGTCAGAAAGGACCATCTGGATCACCTGGTGCAAGTGGCTTTTCTGGATTTCCTGGCACTCCAGGCTCTCCCGGCCAACAAGGATCACCTGGACCATCAGGAAATATAGGTCCCAGTGGACCACAAGGTCAGCAAGGCCCACCTGGATCACTAGGGCCACCAGGACAAACTGGACCAGCTGGAGGCCCTGGTGGTTCTGGATCGCCTGGAGGACTAGGTCCAGCTGGACCAAGTGGACCTCCAGGACCTTCTGGACCTCTAGGTACATACATCGCTTTAAAATAGTTTAGTTAAAATGTCTTTGTAACTAATGTCTTCTGAAATAGTAAAAGCATCAATATAGATATATTGAATGCATTTGTAATAATAATGCATAATTTGTTTTGTGCATATTCTTTTACTTGCATGTTTGCATTTGTAAATGGGTGCTAGGGTTGTCTTTGCTATACACTGCAGGACACATGCTGCTTGCATTTTCACTCAAGGAAAAATCTAGGATTGACTGTCTGGCATAATTATAATTACTTGATTTTGCTAGCACCTATGAGGAAAAAATGATAATGAAATTCTTGCAACGACTGTTTTGGCCCATTAGCTGTTGTTTATAATTATTTGAAAATAATTAATTACTACCTGTAATTTCAGTATTTTGTGTTTTCACAAAATTGTTTTCTTGACTTAAAGAATGATATTTGTATCATTGAATATATATATATGAATATATATATATATATATATATATATATATATATATATATATACAATAAAGATATATATATTTATTTATTTTGCATTAACTTCAGCCAAAAGACTATAGACAATCACAAACCAGCACATTGCATTGTATTGATGTACAGGAATACCGATAGCTAATATTGCAATGTTCATCATCTCAATAATAATATATTACGAAACTTAGATATAAGGACTAGTAAATACCTACCAACATACATAGGCTATTCTAAGGAAAATATAAAGATGCACAAATGTGGGCTTGTAAATACTTTTTTGTCAAACACGTTGAAACACCATCGCTTTTGGCAAATTTAAAGCTGCACAAATCAAGATTTAATGTTGCATAAAACATTTAATGATGCACATTTGTGTAATATGCACGCTTAAAATAGCCTATGCCAACATAAGTCGGTACAGTCAGAATTTAATAAGCTTCTTTATCCATAAATTGAGCTGTTGAACATGACAAATGCACCACAATGTTAAATTTTCTCCTCAGCAGTCCTGCCACATAGGTTAAAAGAATTTGCCGTGCTTTGGTCCATGTTGAAACTTTCATTTACTAGACAATTCGACCTTTAGATGCTCATTGTTTTCACTGGCAGCAATAAAGACGCTCGTATCTTGCAATGAATATGATAGTAAATTTATTTTGTATTCAGTGCTAAATCAAAAAAATAGTTGATTAGTATCACTTGGATTGAATTTTCAATTTATTTAATTGCATGTGATTTCCTTTGACTAGCTACTATTGATAGTGGAAAGGGCATTACTATTAGATATATTATTACTGTCTGCTTTTTGTTATCTTTATAGGATCCTCTGGAGACAATGGTGCTCCTGGACCGTCTGGATCGCCTGGTCAGCCGGGACAACCTGGTCCGTCAGGACCATCCGGAATTCAAGGGTCACCTGGTCCAAAGGGGCCCATAGGCCCTACAGGACCTACTGGGCCTGATGGTCAATCTGGGCCGGATGGCACACCAGGTATGTAACTGGCAAACTAGTAATAATAATAATAATTATTATTATTATTATTATTATTATTATTATTATTATTATTATTATTATTATTATTATTATTATTATTATTATTATTATTATTATTATTATTATTATTAAACTGACAATTTCTTGTGTGCTCTATTACCAGATGTCAGGTGCAAGGGCACATTATAGAGTACTGCTACAGTCCTACAAATAAAATTAAATAACAGTAAACAAATACAGTAAAAGGAAAAGAAAGCAGAAGAGAATAAGATTTCTGGAACAGATGTGTCTTTAGATTTTACTTGAAGGATGACAGAGAACAGGATGATTTAACAGACAACAGTAGACATTCGTGATATGATTAATTATCGAATCTAATCCTAAACTTCTACAGCACCACTTCATAATGCAGACAAACATCAGTCGATGGCACACAAAATCAAAATTATATTATATTGGCCTGCAATTATAAATTTGGCGTTTAGCGGGACAGTTCAGTTTAAGGACTGCTGCTTTGGACTGTACATGTTTTAAAGGCATTGGACAAGAATGTTGTGGAGATGATGTAACACTGCAGTGGCTTCACTGATGGTCAGGATGGTGGAGAGAGAGAGAGAGAGAGAGAGAGAGAGAGAGAGAGAGAGAGAGAGAGAGAGTTTGATGAACTGATGGATGAATAGGTGGGAGGAAGAGTTGCATCTGCTACAGATCCAGACTTAAAACACACCTCTTTCAATTGGCTTTTCCTCCATAGTCGGTCTTACTCTTTCCCTCTGACTGATCTCTGGAATGACCGGGTCTTTTTGCGGATGGATTTGAAGTACCATCGATTGATACCCTTAGATATTAAAACTGGTGCTATAGAAGTCCATTATTATTATTATTATTATTATTATTATTATTATTATTATTATTATTATTATTATTATTATTATTATTATTATTATTATTACAGTACTTGGATTTCATCAGCATAGGTGTGGTATTTGTATTCTTGTAAACGATGTGTTTAGTTGAAGTCCGCCTAACATGACTTCAAGTTGGTTTATTAGTTTTATCCCTACTTCAGTTGAATATTATCTTTCTTGATCAGGAAGTCCCGGGCAACTTGGTCCTTCTGGACCTTCTGGTCCACAAGGTCCATCAGGATCTCCAGGACAACAGGGACCACCAGGACCATCAGGCTCACCAGGCACACAAGGTTCAACAGGACCATCAGGAAGCTCCGGCCCTCTTGGACAACCAGGGTCACCAGGACCAAGTGGTAGCCCTGGTCCTCAAGGACCATCGGGGCCAGCCGGACCTTCTGGATTTACAGGTCCATCAGGGTCACCAGGTAAATGTTTATCCCTTCTAAAAAACTTTTTTACTCACTAATTATGTAGACTATTTATGTAATTATGTATTATCAGGTAAATGTTTATCCCTTCTAAAAAAACTTTTTACTCACTAATTATGTAAACTATTTATGTAATTATGTATTATCAGGTAAATGTTTATCCCTTCTAAAAAACTTTTTTACTCACTAATTATGTAAACTATTTATGTAATTATGTATTATCAGGTAAATGTTTATCCCTTCTAAAAATCTCTTTTTTACTCACTAATTCAGATTATGATAGTAATTAATAATTATTTTTAGTTTAATTACTGTACGCTAAACTTTTCTCGTCTATTTCTAAACAAATAGGCTCTCCTGGACAACCAGGTCCACCTGGACCTTTGGGACCGCTTGGATCTCCTGGAAGTTTAGGTCAACCTGGACCACAGGGCCCACAAGGACCTAACGGCCCATTAGGACCCGCCGGACCTGCTGGATCTCCTGGTCCATTAGGATCACCTGGAGTTTCTGGCTCGCCAGGACCTCTTGGCCCTGCTGGCGGCACTGGACAGCCCGGTGCAGCAGGAAACGTCGGCCCGTCTGGGCCAAATGGACCATTGGGACCTCCCGGGCAGCCAGGACCTGCAGGTCCATCTGGACAGAAGGGTTCTCCTGGTGATACTGGATCCCCAGGGCCTCTTGGACCTTCCGGATCTCCAGGGCAACCAGGTGAATTGAAGCTTCAGACTAACAATGATGACATGGCACTTGCTTATTGCAGATACACTGTCAGATCGCTTAACCCCTTAACTGGGTATTTAACTGTAAGGGGTTAAGCGACCTGACTTGTATGCAATTATCATAATGATGCACTGGGTGTTGATGGTTGCTTGAAAAACTTTAAAGCTTATTCTGGTAGAAGATGTTTAAAATTTGGCATGAATGACTCTGTGCATGTTAGTTTATGATTATGGCCGGAATGATAGGCCTAATCAAGATTTGAAATATTCTAATTACCGTACTTCTTCTGCTAAGATGATGTGGCTCAGGTGGATTTGAATACATTAATACCTGTATCCTTTGATAAAGCAACAGGTAATACATGACGCAACTGTTTGTATTTTTCAATTGACCAGAATTATGTTTGAATTGCTTTCTAAAGGACCTCTGGGACCTCAAGGGCCTTCTGGACCAACTGGACCAAGTGGTCAGCCTGGTCTGTCAGGACCGCCAGGTCCTTCTGGTAGTTCAGGACCAGCAGGTCAACCTGGTCCTGCCGGTCAGCCAGGACCATCTGGAAATCTTGGCCCCGCTGGTAGTCAAGGATTTCCTGGACCAGCTGGACCTCCTGGCGGTCCAGGACAATCAGGAAGCAGAGGAGACGTCGGATTACCTGGCCCTCCTGGACCAGTTGGACCCACAGGTATAATAGAGACACGAAGATTAACAGAAGTGGTATTGTTGAACTAAGTCTTGAGGAAACTGAGACAACATTAATCAATATATAAAAAGTAACGGGTGCTGAAATCTGCCTTTTCAATTACTTTTCTAAATTAGAAGAAATTTCACTGCTTTGATTTACACAAGTTGTACTATTGCTATATGCATTATTGAAATTTCAGTGAAATTCTATTGCAGGCATTTGATAGATGATATTAGTGATTTTTAATAGTGTTTTTAGGCTTTGTGTATTTGGCATATTCTGTGACAGCAAACCTGACGTTACAATAGATATGAATATCTGAATATCTTTTTCTATTTTAAAGGCTTTCCTGGAGATGTTGGATCAGTTGGACCTGCTGGTTCCCAAGGACCACTGGGTGGTATTGGGTTATCTGGTCCTTCTGGACCGCCTGGCCCAGCTGGACAACCTGGGCCATCTGGATCGCTCGGACCTTCTGGTCCTCTTGGACCAGCTGGACCTGCCGGACCTGCGGGGCCAATAGGCGTTCCAGGTGGATCTGGTTCTGTTGGACCTCCAGGCTCTCAAGGTCCTCCAGGACCTTCTGGACAGAGCGGTCAACCCGGAACAAGAGGAGATGTTGGGCTTCCCGGTGGAACTGGTTCTCCTGGTCCATCAGGGCCATCTGGTCAACCTGGACCATCAGGTCAACCTGGGCCTTCAGGATCACCTGGACCCTTAGGTCCGTTAGGAGGTCCAGGACCTCAAGGCCCTGCTGGACCTTCTGGGCCCCCAGGACTTTCAGGTATTGTTCTCAAACCTTACTTGCTTTAGTTAATAATTTTGCCAATGCCACATTTTGTGTTTGAAGACTCTTTTAGACAGAGCTGTGTCAACCCATCACGTGCACCCCCACTGGTACTGAAATCCTCCCTCCCTTTCTTCATTCATTTTCAGCCCTCAGGACCAGGACCCAGGACAGAACCAAGGACTTGTAACTTGTCCTTTTTGAGTCCCTTACAGCCAGGACCACGGCCAAGGACTAACACTTCTGCCTTTGCATCCCCATCTCATTTTGTGCATCGCCACTTTGAAGTTCAGCAAGCTGTAACTGTAATTGCATGCTCGAATGTACATTTTTGAAGCCTCTTATAGACCTACATTTGATGCTTTGAGCACACACACCCCAGGAGTCAGAGTAACCGCATTTGAGAACTGCTGTCCTGTTGAATTGAGGCAAGTGTACCCTTTTAGGGCAAATTATCAGATTACTTTTGAATGCAGTTATTTTTTTTATTTAAGTGTACATTTAATTTTCGGGCTCATACCAGACAGTAGCAACTGAGATGATGAGTATGCCATGTCAAGACATCAGTTGCACAGAGGGGCATTGTTTTGCTAGGAAGCTATATAGATTTATGTTCCATTGTTTTCCAAGATATACTGCGCATGTGTCCTAAGGAATTTTTGACAACATTTTGGCATCAGGCATATTTGCAGAGAGAACGCAGATGATTGAAAGCGAATGTACTGGTGTCATTGGTGACTAAAACATCACACATAATGGATTGACATTTTTGTATGTTTCTACTGATATCAAGACAACACAAAAGCATTGATTGCAGCAATGCAGAATTATGAAACAGCTTTAGGAAAGAGATAGGTCAAAAGTCAAAGAGTCATTCCAAAACCTGGAAGGTTCATGGGGTGGCACTGATCTCCCTTTCTATAGCCCTTCAGGCATGCAACACCACATTTACATGGCTAGTCTATGATGCAGCATACACAGAGATGTTAACAAGGACTCAACCCTGTTTGACTGCCCTCTCCGTGAGAGTAGATGCTATGTCAAGCTTGGAACTCCTACTGTTCTACAGGCACCGAACCCGTATCTTCACCCCAATGTTGTTACCACTATGCTATCTTAAGATATTCCGGTAATCAAGTGTAAATAGCATTTGTATGGTGCCTTTTATATTTCTGCTCAGAGTCTCTCCTGGCATTGGAGTTGCAAGTTAAAATAATGCAAGTTTAGCTTTCGCATTGAACAGAGTGAGGGAGTAAGAAGGAGGCCCGATTGGATGGGTCGACAGACGACGCCAAAGAGAGGTTTCAGTCACTGTGAACGCTAGTTGCTGATCAAAAGCCTTACAATCAGTAAATGTGATGCCCGGTAATAAAAGTACAGAGTACTGAAGGTGATGGCAAACAATTTTGATTACATAAAAATAAATTACGTTGAAAGTATTAAAAATTAAAAGTGCTTGAAAGCATTAAAGTAAATGTAACGTGTGAATTTCAGTTGCTGCATATAGGATGTTAAGTTTGGAACTGACAAAGCATTCAAATGCTTTTCAAATTTATGGAATGGGTAGATCTAAACATGAATTAAATGCTGACAAATACAGTAGGTATCTGAATTCAAGCATTTCACTCGACCGACTTCTATGGTGCCTCTGTCACTCACGATGACTATGGCTCCAGCTGTTGCATCAAATCCAAGCAGAAATCCAAGTCAGGTCAAACCAGAAGAGTCAGTCCATTTGTCTGAGTATATGATTTATATACTTATTTCAAGACAACTTCTATAGCGCCGTACACTAGGCTAAGGCCTACGACAAGGGCACTGCACACACACAGTCAAAATCCTGAGAGAAGTCAGAATTCGAACGGTAGGCACACCGCCTACAGGCATCTTAAACAGCACCCTCTCGTGAATTTTCATGATTGCTCCATATTTCAGTGTTTGAAAACAACGGTTGTTTAGATAGGACGAGGAGCTGATTTTTTTATATATTTTCATTATATTAAATTTAAAGGTTACTATTTGAATTTGAGGGGACATGAGTCTCCTCAGTATTCCTTTGTAGATAATGGTATGTAAATTTCTGTAAACTTGTAAAATTTTAGGACCTCCTGGGCCTCTTGGACCATCTGGAAACAGAGGTGATCCCGGAGGTCTTGGACAGCCAGGATCTCTTGGGCAGCCTGGGCCATCAGGTCCTCCAGGTCCATCTGGAGCAAGTGGTCCAGCTGGACCAACTGGACCAAGTGGTCCTGCTGGTCCAATTGGACCAAGTGGATCACCAGGTCCTAAAGGCGACATTGGACCATCTGGGCCAACTGGCCCAGCTGGACCAAGCGGACCAAAGGGGATAAAGGAGATTCTGGTGGCAGTGGACCTGACGGCAGCCCTGGACCTGCTGGACCTCCTGGGCCTCTTGGATCAGTTGGCCCACCTGGAAATCAAGGTCCCGCAGGACCAGCAGGACCGGCAGGTAAAACATTTTGCACATTCGTGTTATCATCCCATTCTAGTTGAGAATTTATTAAGACTTTTTAATTCTGTGACATAAATTACAGGAGATTACTTTCAAAATTACAATGGATCATCATTGTGAAAAAATCATCTTCCTTTCCTCCATAATTTAGAGTTTGCTTGTGCTAATAATATCATGTTATTATGTCAATTCTCATCCTTCAACAAGGTCTTGAAATTGGCTAGTATAGTATAATTAACGAGACAGCCATCAAAGTGTTTATTTAGAATTCTTGTGCATTTCGTCTGAATGTATTTGTTAGCAATTGCAAAACATTTTGATCTGAATAAAATTTTACAGTTTGTAAGGTTTGATTGATGACTCAAATAGTTGACTTCATTTTGTTCGTAAATATTTCCAGTTTTTTCAGTTAAACTTCACTTTTGTTTACATTTGGTATAAATGTGGATGCGTTTTAAGCCAAACATTGTCTGACCTTCTAAAATTGCCATTGCTGTTTACATTATAATGCCACTTTTGTGTTTATTAACTTATGTAGAGTGATTAGAGTTTGCAGTGTGTACTCATAAGTCTGCTGAATTTCACATGATGTGTGAATCACTTGTGTTTTCTGTGCAAGTATTTCTAAAACTTCACGACGTATCATCAGAATTAATGTAATTGAATAGGTAAGCTGTTAATTTATTTACCGCTTTGTTGTCTGTGTTAGGACCTACTGGACAAAGTGGCTCGCCAGGAGCGAGCGGTAGTCCTGGTCCTCTTGGCCAGCCTGGACCGGCTGGTCCTTCAGGGCCAATTGGAGGGCCTGGAACAATGGGCCAACCCGGTCCAGATGGACCATCTGGGGCACTTGGTGCTCCTGGTGCTACTGGACAGCCTGGACCTTCAGGCGCTGCAGGCCCTAAGGGGGATCTTGGTCCAGTTGGCAATCCAGGTCCTTCAGGACCATCTGGAAATATTGGTCAGCCCGGGCCAAGTGGGCAGCCTGGACAGCCTGGACCACCAGGCCCAGCTGGTGACTCTGGTCCAAGCGGATCGGCTGGAAACAGCGGCTCTCCAGGTTTGCAATGCGGCCATTAACCCCTTCGCTCCCAGTGTTGCTATTAATCATTATGCTGCTATGACATACACCATATCATACGGAAGTAAAGGGGTTAATGAAAGCTCTAAAATATTTCAAATGTATTGCATATTATTTGCTTTTAAAATCTCTGTTTTAGTGTGAATCTGTTTTTCCCTTTAGGCTTTGAATATATTTTTTATCCATTTTAGGCTTTGCACTATTCTTAATATAGACATTGTATTCTTAAATTGTCTTAATATAGACACTTGAATTCACATTCAGCTTGAAATGTGATACATTTGTGTGTTTAGGCTGGGTAAAAGTGTATTTACCCAGTGAATCCTTTGCACTATTTATGTCGGTCTCGAACTTGTAATACAAAAAAGAATGCAATTCATTGGTGAATGTTTGCCTTCATCAGGTCTGCCTGGCAGCCAAGGGCCACCCGGACCTGACGGTTCACAAGGCCCTGCAGGTCCTGCAGGACAGAAAGGCTCACCCGGAACAATTGGTGCTGCCGGTCCTAACGGCCAAGTTGGTGATCCAGGCCCACAAGGTCAACAAGGTCCTCAAGGTCCAACAGGGCCATCCGGTCAGTCTGGGCCATCGGGTCAGAGTGGACCTGCTGGTAATCCTGGTTCAGCAGGTGAGCGCATATAGTTTACCAAATTACTTGGGTCATAATGGTAAGACAATCTGGTGATTTGAAATTAACGCAATGTTCCGCAATGTTCACTGTCTGTGTGTTATATTACAGAAACGAGCCGTGTTCAATATTGAGACATGAAACAGTAGCCTGCCAGCTTTCCTACATGCTTTGCACCGTAGTGATTTAGGACCATACACAGGGTGTAAACCATGGGGGGACTGCGGGGGACGGTCCCCCAATAATTACTGAGGGTGGATAAAGTATCATTTATCCCCTAATGTTTTGTGCTTCTTTGCTACTTTAAAGGAAAAGAGATCATCACTAGTTTTTTGCCTCTTTAACATTCTAAAAGTATCAAAGAAAGTCTGACAAGCAAAAATAAGGCCATCACTAGATATTATTTTATATATATTTATGGGTGGGGATGCTTAAAAATTTTCCCTGTTTCCCCCCTATGTTGAGGGCAGGATTGTGCCAATGACCACACATTTATAGTCATTTATAGTCATTTATAGTCATTTATGTCATTTATAGTCATTTATAGTCATTTATAGTCATTTTTCATTTATAGTCATTTATAGTCATTTATAGTCATTTATAGTCATTTATGAGCCAAGTGTTTAATTTGAATAATTTCTTTTGACAACATTGCACTGAATGTGGATAATTTTTACCAATATGATATTTGAAGGTGCTGATGGTTCTCCGGGAATGCAAGGCCCAAAGGGCAATGCTGGGCCACCAGGACCGACAGGGCCAACAGGACCGGCTGGTCCCAAAGGAAACGTCGGTGCTCTGGGTCCTGCAGGTAACCTTGGACCGCCTGGACCTGACGGACAACCCGGATCAAGTGGACCTCTGGGAAGTCCTGGTACTCCAGGTAGCATTGGTTCACCTGGACCGGCTGGTCAACCAGGTCCTTCAGGGCCATCAGGTCCGATCGGTCCAACCGGACCAAAGGGTGATGTGGGACTGCAAGGACCAGCCGGACCACAGGGGTCGCCAGGTGAGCATGTTGTTTCGTTTTGGTTTGTTTTGTATTAATATAATATAATATATAATATAACAAGGTTTAAAGTGGTTCAGTAGGGACTGCCCTGTGTGAGAACCACTGTAATGAAAAACAAACCAATATGTATATATATACGTATATATTCTAAGGCAACAGTCTTGTGGTCTTTTTCAATTGATTATTATTATCAAGAGTATTCTTGGTTGAAAGGAAGAAGTCAGAAGGTTGGCATAAGTGGTGGCCATTCGGAATGGGCAACAATTATATTATTAGTGGAGTGCCTCAGGGCTCAGTGCTTGGGCCATTGCTTTTTCTAATATATATATAAATGATATCGATGAAGGACTACTATCCAAAATTTTAAAGTTTGCTGATGATACTAAGATGCGCAGAAATATTGACTCATGATGAGGATGATGCTAAAATTTTACAGGAGGATGTAAGGAAATTGTTTCAGTGGTCTGTGGACTAGCAGGTGCTTTTTGATATCGACAAATGTTCTGTAATGTATTTTGGGAAACCTAATAACGGTAATGAATATGCTTCAGGGGGAAGGTTACAACCACAACAAAAAAAGAAAAAGACTTAGATCCATAGAAGTATGAATCCATCTCAACAATGTATGGAGGCAGCATAAAAACTTAACAAGTAAACCAAATGTTTGGAATGATGAAAAGGACAATAGTGAGCCAAGACAAAGAGATACCGATAATCGTAAAACTGTATAAGTCATTAGTGACAGTTGAAACAGATGAGAAGGCCTCATCTATAATACTGTGTTCAGGCATGGAATCCATTCTTGAAAAAAGATGTAGAGCTTTTAGAAAAAGTGCAAAGACAAGTAACAAAGATGGTCAATGGATGCCATAATTTAAGCTATGAAAAAGACTTCAATATTGTGGATTGACAACATTAGAAATAAGAAGAGAGAGAGAGGATTTGATTGAAACATGCAAAGTAATGACTGGGAAAGTACTGATAAATGTGCCATATGATCGATTCTTTACACATGGCACACTATAGCAGCACAAGAGGCCACAAATGCAAATACAAATGCAAATATTATTGTTTATGCAGAGGGTGGGTTCAAGGTAGAAAAATGTTTTTAGTGCAAGGGTTGTGTACAAATGGAACAGTTTGGACGAGTAAACGTAAACGTGAACGGATTCAAAGGCTATCTCGATAAAGTAGGCTATTGAATGTGGAGAGTTACAGGGTACTACAGTGGTTTTCACACAAGCTTACTTACCCCCTAAGCAACTTTTAATCACATTATCATCATCATCATCATCATCATCATCATCATCATCATCATCATCATCATCATCATTATTATTATTATTATTATTATTATTATTATTATTATTATTATTATTATTATTATTATTTAATAATTGATTTATATTATAAGTTTTTATTTTTTAATCTGAATACATTTGTTGAGTGTTTGAGAAGTTTTTGTATTGGTTTTCTGCATGAGATGTTTAAGTTGAATTTATCATTAAAACCAGGTTTAATTTTTATTTGCTGCTATGGTTTCCATTGCTGAACAGGTCAACCTGGTCCATCTGGACCTAATGGAGACCCTGGAGATAATGGGGCACCTGGTTTTTCTGGCGCACCTGGAACAAGTGGTGCACCTGGTTCTCAAGGACCTAAGGGTTTGACTGGACCTGCCGGTCCAAGTGGAACTCCTGGCCAGCCTGGAACACCTGGAACCCAAGGTCAGAAAGGTCAAATAGGAGACGTTGGGCCTACTGGCCCTGTAGGACCTCAAGGATCACCAGGACAAGGGCAGAGAGGAGATGTAGGACCACCAGGACCCGCAGGTCCACCTGGTCCACCTGGCCCATTAGGGCCAGGAGGAAACCCTGGTTCTGCCGGGCCACAGGGTTTGGCTGGAGCATCTGGCATATCAGGTACGCTAGAAGTAAACAATTATAATACACGATTGAAATATAATGATTATATTTTAAAATTTAGCGCTTTAGGCGAATGGGAATTGCTAGCCTATGATCTTGGTGCTGAAGTCAAGTTTGGATGATAACATAGACTCTTGTTGCTGATTGATTATAATGGGTCACAGCTCTTCTTATCTTGTCAGCCATCTTAAATAGAATAGACCACATTTAAGTCTTCTCTATAAACTTGAACCCTGGTCTGTAATATTAAATATTGCAGTAGTTTATTTGGTGGTTTAAATCATGCTTTCAAGAGAGAGTGCTACATAAAGCCAGTTAATTCAGATTCAGCTAAGAAAGACTTTGATGCTCTTCAATGATTTGCTCTTGGTCTTCTACTTCTCAATATATGTATGATGTCACTTGGATTACCTTTTTCATATTTCTGTACTGACCCTACCATGTCTATGCTGATGATAATACGCCAGTGTTCATTGATTTTGCGGACAGAATCGTCTTTTCATCACTAGAAAACTTAGCTGCTTGTCTCGAAAAATGTTCAGTCTAGGAGGTGCAAAAATACACTTGCTCTCAGTCCTTCGGAGACGTGTTTCACATTTAAGCCGCGTAATGGCTGAATAAATTTAGTCGCAGGAATTCTGTAGAATTTGATAGCATCATTGTCAAACCCACTCTGTCTGCAACCTTGGTGCAAGTTTTGGCGACCACATTATGTGCACCTGCTATTTTGCAGATTATTATAGATATTTGTAGAATTTAAGATCATGTTCCTAAATTTGCCATTATCCCTGTTGTCAATTGGTAATGACTTAGCCTTCACTGATTAAAGCGAAATTTTATAGACATAAAGATACATCTATCTATGTCATAAGTGCAAAATTTCATAAGAATCCATTCACTTGTTTGAAGCGCTTTTCAATGTTTGTGATTTGCTGTTACTGCTTATAATTATATTAACCCTAACCCTAAGCCCATGGCTTAGCCTGCACTGATTCAAACCAAATTTTAAATACATAAAGAGACATCTATCTATGTCATAAGTGTGAAATTTCAGAAGAAATGGAGTGCTCCATCCACAAAAGATCAGATCACTTGCTATGATAAACAGCAAGACAGACTAAGGAGTAAAAGCCAGTTGGACAAGATGTGTTATAAATCAATAATTAATTGAAAATATTTTTCTTGTTAGACAATTTCTCTTCTAGCATTCCAGAATGTATGGCCTGTAACAGAAAATTCCCCCTTAATAATTTTAATCTTAGCTCTAGGCATATGTATCAATGATAAAGTGAATCTTGTTGAGTGAGATTATTCTGGTTGATTTTACAAGGAATTCAAATACTGAAGGAGACTCCGAAGATACAGTCTGTAATATTCTAAATAATTTTAAATTTGTCAGTTTTGAAAGTAATTCCATGTTAAACAGGTAGCCAGCATAAATTTTAATAACCGGTTTAATCAGATCACCCTTTGAAGTCTTAGTTATGGCATGGTACAAAAAATCCTTTGCAGCAAGGGTCAACTCGATTTAAAAAAGCAGTTATTGCTATTGTTATTGCTATTGTTCATGACAATTTATATAGAGCTGTAACATAGCAAGGGCCAAAGTCAAGGGTGCTTTACAAGGAACTGGCATTAGTTTAAATCAGTGGGGTCAGATTATTTCCACAACAAAATTTTCTAACTCTGGACAAAGGTTGGATATGCAAAAAAACTGTTGTACTTCCACTGAAGTAAGAATAAGAATCTATTCACTTATTTGCACTTATGACATAGATAGATGTATCTTTATGTCTGTAAAATTTCATTTCAATCAGTGAAGGCTAAGTCATTACCTAGGTTTAGGGTTAATATATAAGCAGTAACAGCAAACCGCAGACCAATGTTGAAAAGTGCTCAAATGAGTGAATGGATTCTTATGAAATTTTGCTCTTACGATTTCTTTGAGACACCTTTGAGTGTTAGAGCTGGTATTTTAAAGTGTATAATTGCCATTATTTTCCTGATTTTATGTTTTATTTGCTAGTTCAGTTACTTAAAGAAATTTGGCTCTGAACAATGTATCTGCTGATCATTACAGATCTGGAGTGTAGGAAAAAGTGTGTGTATGTTTGTTATTCTTTGGGTTGTTGCTGTATAACATTTTCAGAATAAACACCAGTTGTTTGATTTTGCAATTTGTGAATGATATTTAGTTTTATGAGTTCGACCGTTGCTTTATAGGTCTGAGCGGCAGTACAGGAGGTCCTGGGTCTCCAGGTTTGCAAGGACCAAGTGGGCCTCCTGGTCCTGTTGGACCCATTGGATCCCCCGGACCCGCCGGTCCAACAGGTGATAACGGCTCACCTGGATCACCAGGCACTCCAGGGAATAGTGGTTCTCCTGGTAATCCTGGCCCTTCAGGAGACCCGGGACCTGTCGGTGACATTGGGCTCCCAGGAAATGCTGGATCTCCTGGCCAGGCTGGCACACGTGGACCAGCTGGACCCCAAGGACCGTCAGGCAGTAGAGGTCCAACAGGACCAGCTGGACAACCAGGACCTCAAGGCTCTTCTGGTGTCTCTGGCCTTCCTGGTTCTCCTGGAGGAGCAGGTAAATTATGAACTGATTACGGTTTCCTTATTTTAGCTTTAGTGGAATTGGATGTATATCACGAGTGGTGTATGGTTGAGTTACTAAATAATTTTTAAAACTTTAAAACATGATATTTAACTCTGAAGGGAACCTTGGGGTGCTAATCACCCCTTGTGGTATCCAGTGTTACTGTTTTGTAGTGAGAATTCTCACTTTTGAAATGTGATTTTAGGACATTATTGTAAGGTTCTGAACTTCTGAGCACATTTAAAATGTTTTTTGGTCAAAATATTGCAAGCCATTTTTCTTATATCTATTTGTGGCTACTAATGCAATCTCTCTCTCCAACATAAAGACTTACCTGCCATGGTTGTTCTTAAATTCCACAAATGGGTTAATTTGAACATTTTCAGTGTTTAAATCATATCTTTGTGACTTACTGTATTTAGTAATCTGTAGTAATTACATTTCTGCTGGCTGAAGGACATTTAATATATTTTACAATAATCTGCTCTTAACATAAGACCCATCTTACACCAGAATGAATTTTTAGTGGTTGTATATGAGTTATTTGTTTGAATCAAAGGTACACCTGGGCAACCTGGGCCAGCAGGACAACCAGGACAGCCAGGACCAGCCGGTTCTCCAGGATCAGCAGGACAGAGAGGTCCGTCTGGTCCGTCAGGAGATAAGGGAGATGCTGGTCAACCAGGGACACAAGGCGCCACTGGACAACCAGGATCTCAAGGACCAGCCGGCCCAAGAGGACCGCTGGGACCAAAGGGCGACACTGGAGAAGCAGGATCACCAGGTGGAAACTGACTGCAACACGCTTTAAAATATTTTTTCAATAATTCTGTTTCAATTATTTAATAATAATAATAATAATAATAATAATAATAATAATAATAATTAATAATAATGTGATTTTAAGTGGTTTAGGAGGCTAAGTTAGCCTGTGTGAAAACCACTGTCATTGCTTAAAGAATGTTTATATCTTTTGATTGCATCGATGATGATGAAAATGACGATGATAGCTTGTATAGTAGTAGTTTTTATGGTACCCCAACATTTGCGTGCCCAACATATGCACCACAACATTTGTGCGATTGACATTCGCGCGACGACAAATGCGCTAAAGTAAAATCGACAAATGTATGCCGACAAATGCGTGACCGACACAAGCGCATATTTTGAGCAAAACATGACTACACTCCAATGCAGTAAATGCACCATAAATTAAAAGTTAAGGTTAACCCTATCCATAGCCCTAACTCTGAGCCTAACCCTAATTATCGCACAAATGTTTGCATGTAAATGTCGGCACGCAAATGTCGGGCATGCATTTGATGTGACACGGTTTTTGTATTGAAGTCATAGTAGTAGTTCTAGTAGTAGTAGTAGTAGTAGTAGTAGTAGTAGTAGTAGTAGTAGTAGTAGTAGTAGTAGTAGTAGTAGTAGTAGTAGTCATGGCAACGGCAACAGCAGCACCAGCAGTGAAAAAGTGATCATGCCTAATTTACAACATAACATATTCATATGCATACCATAGATTTGTCAACTCAAGGCAGAATGTAATCTTTAAAAATATGTTCTTGTCTCTTTTAAGGTCAACCTGGCCCTTTGGGGCAACCAGGTCCAGCAGGCAACATTGGAGCTCCTGGCCCTTCTGGCCCGAGAGGTGATATTGGGCCTTCGGGCTCACCGGGTTCTCCAGGTACACCAGGATCAAATGGTGCACCTGGGCCTGCCGGTGGAACTGGCCCAACTGGTGCGGCTGGGCCAGCTGGGCCAAATGGACAACCTGGTTCTGCTGGACAGCCTGGTCCTTTAGGCCCAGCAGGGCCTACGGGATTTACAGGACCTGCTGGTCCTGCTGGTCTAAGAGGTGATAATGGGCCACCAGGACCGACAGGACCTACTGGACCTTCTGGATCGCCTGGACCTTCTGGCAGCTCTGGTATGCTTATATGAATATTTCTTCCAGTATCCTGTATTTGATGTCTTCGTTGCAATGTTTTTTATGTTTTATTTTAATTTAGATCAATTATATTATTGATGATGCCTATTATTATTAATTATATATTGATTACATACATTTGATGACTCATCCATTTCATGACCTCTCAGTTTTCTTTTTCTTTGTTTCCTACTGCAGAAGGTTTAGGAAGGGTCTCTACATGTATGATATTGACGTTTTTATGCTGTGTAAATAACAACAGGTAGTCCTGGACAACCGGGCACTTTGGGACCTAAAGGAGATATTGGTCCTGCCGGTCCTGCTGGAAATAAAGGAGACATAGGACCACCTGGACCAGCTGGCGATAAAGGAGACATTGGACCATCAGGACCAACTGGACCATCTGGACCTCTAGGACCAAGTGGACAGCCTGGCCCTAAAGGAGATACGGGTCCAGCTGGACAGCAGGGACCTGCTGGTCAATCTGGAAGCAGTGGACCTGCAGGTCCACAGGGACCCAAAGGAGATGCCGGTCCACGTGGCCCATCTGGTCCTAGGGGTGATCCTGGCCCACGTGGAAATCCTGGTACAGCTGGTACTCCTGGCAGTGCAGGAACAGCTGGATCACCTGGAAGTGTAGGTGCTACTGGTCAGCCCGGAGCCACTGGTCCTACTGGACCGGCTGGAGATGCAGGTGTTCAGGGTACACCTGGAGCAAATGGACAACCAGGACCTGCTGGACCTCTCGGACCAGTTGGTCCACAAGGTGACTCAGGAGTGCAAGGTCCCTCGGGACCTAAAGGACCAACTGGAGATATTGGTGTAGCAGGCCAACCAGGTATTTCCTTCTGTCTTAGCTTATTTTTTCATCAGTGTTTTCTTTAATGACGGTTGAAATAATAGTGTTCATGTTCTCACTGACTTCTACATGCTTTTTGTGTAGTGTATTTGCAGCGGTAGCACTTCTGAGTCATTCTTCAGAAGAGGCACTATACAAATATTTTGCTGCATGACATTATGCCAATGTTCTTTATTGATCTTGATATTATGAAATTAGACTTTGTTATGAGTCGGCAATCTGTATCAGATGGCTTAGAGAGAGTTCAAAAGTTATAAGTAAGATTTTGCAAAAATTCTCTACTATGTGAACGCAAATGAGCGAAAACTGAATTTTTCCTTTCATTTTTCCAAACATTTGTTGCTTATTTTTGCTTAGTAGTTCTCAAGGTATCAGATCATAATGCTTAGTCATTATCCTAAGCAAAAAGCACAGAAACAGTTGAGTTGCAGACTGTGGTGAACATGTAAGAATGGGTTTAATACATATTAAACTATTGCAGATTCTGTCACAATATGGGATTACATAATTGACTTTATAATTGCAGAGTGATGAAAAAATACTGGTTTAGTTGTTATAAGCATTCCCATATATTAAGACATTCTGTGTTTTACATGAAAATCTCCAGTTCATTTGTCTTAATTATGAATGTGATTTTCTGAAATACAGGTACCGTATATGTCTTCTAAAATCTTAAAATTTGTAATAAGATCTTTCTCAGATGAATGGCGACTGCCATCTTTCATGTTAAATTTTACAGAACTTTTTTGTTTGGTTCTTTGCCATACTTAAATTTTTAAAAATGCAGAGGATCAACTTGATGAATCACCTGAGCAATAATTTGAAATCCCAATTATAAAGCTCATATCCTAATATTTTCTAAATCAACCCAGTTATTCAAATTACTTAGCAAGTCACTTTTAAGTGAATTTGCGATATTGTCCGACAGTAAACTCATTGGAATTGAAATAGTTTTCTTGTGTAAATGAATAGATTACAGAATTCATTATTTTTTTACACATGAACCTGTATCCCCTACAATAGGGCCTTGTCAGAATGACAGTCATGGGCCCAAACAAACCGCATCGGTCAATTTCTTTGTCACCATAGAAATAACGAACTACCGGTAAATAACTTCCATAGGGCCATTTTGTTAATGTGCTTGGGGGCTGTCCATTAATTATGTCAACAAATTTTGGGCATCGTGATCCTTTAGAAGCTTTCCCTCTGACTTTGATTAGATGCAACATTCATTCCGTAATGCCAAAGGACAAAGGCCAAGCTTATTCAATCCTGCTGAAAGCTATATTTAAATTTAAGCAGTTTAGTTGTCTTCATTAGTTAAGTGTTGTTTCTTTACAGAGTTGTTGTGTGTTGTGTTAAGTCAGTTAAGTGTTGTTTCTTTACCATATGTTTTCATGGCTGAAATTCTATGAAGCATTATTTCAGTTAGATGTGTTTCTGAAACATTTCAACATCAGATTTGTTTACTAACTTATTTTTGTTCTTTCACAATATTTTAGGATCAAGTGGTCCAGCAGGCCCAGCCGGACCAAAAGGAGATGTTGGACCAGCAGGGCCACTAGGACCCAAAGGCCCTTCCGGCCAGCCTGGGACACAAGGTTTGAAGGGAGACACTGGACTGGCTGGACCCACAGGTCCTGCAGGACCAAGTGGCCCTGCCGGATCCCTTGGACCAAGTGGAGATCAGGGCCCTCAAGGTCAAACAGGGCCGCAGGGTCCTTCAGGTAAGAATGAGTTGTGCTCCTACATGCAATACTCCTAAAGAGCACGATGAAATTCTATAAACTCAGTAGCAAATTTCACAAGTGTTGTGTATAAAAGAATTCATTTGTTAAATTGTATCTTGATGTCTCAAGAATAAAAATTCAAGAATAGTTGTAGAATATCTCTGCCACTTTATTATTTGAGTTTCAGCCACTGCTATTATTGTTGTTGTTGAAGCAATTACTGTCATAAATATTAGTTTATTTGATTGTCCTGTGTTTACTTGTTACACACAAGTATAGAAGTAAGAAGTAAGAGAGACAATACAGCTTGATGTAGCACCCCCGTATTTAAGAATGCTTTATGTTATTCTAGAAATTATAATTTATTTACCTGTTTATCAGTGTTCTTTTATGTATGTTTATGCTTGAACACTTTGATTCTAAGATTTTTTTTCTATGAATTTTTTTAGGAAGTCGAGGTCAACCAGGTGCTGCAGGGCCAAAGGGAGATTCGGGTGCACCGGGTCCTTCAGGTTTACGCGGAGACCCAGGCCCCTCAGGAAATCCAGGAACAGCTGGAAGTCCAGGTCCTGCTGGAGATCTGGGTCCCACAGGGCCTCAGGGTCAATCTGGTCCTGCTGGACCAGCTGGCCCTGCAGGATCAAAAGGGGATTCTGGACTTAAAGGTGATACAGGACCTGATGGAGCACCTGGACCCGCTGGGCCTAAAGGTGACACTGGACCTTTAGGACCTGCTGGACCTTCCGGACCCCCAGGTCAACAGGGACCTCAGGGGAATCCTGGTACTCAAGGAGGAACTGGTAGGTCTGCATTTGTTTTAGACAGTGCATATACTTGGCTGCATACTTAATTTGCTCTTACATTTGCCTAGATTCATGTTTCCTATGTGCAATACAGTCAAGAATATTGAAATATTTTCTGAATTCTCAAAACAGGTGCTGCAGGGCCAACTGGACCCACAGGACCACTCGGTCAGCCAGGCCCCGCTGGTTCACCTGGCCCGAGAGGAGATCTTGGAGTGGCAGGAACGCCTGGTCAGAGAGGAGATGCTGGACCTCCTGGACCACAAGGACCTTCTGGACAACCAGGACCATCAGGTCTTACCGGTCCAGCTGGACCTAACGGGGCTCTTGGTGATGCTGGACCTCAAGGACCTGCAGGTATTTGAAAATGTGACTACTGTGAAAATTTAGCAAGATAGTTAAATGGTTCACGCTGAATTTGAATGTACAGTAGAACTTTGTTATAACGTACTTAGCATATCTGTAAAATTTGGTTCATAATATCCAAGGTACGTTATATCTAATACCATCCAATATGGTAGTGCATCACATGGAACATTGTGCTGCGTTATACCCGAGCATATACTTTATAGACGAGTCCATTATAGCGAAGTTCTACTGTACTAATATACCTTTGCTTTAATTAAAACCGGATGCATTGATATCTTGATACACTGACAACTTCAACTTTTCTTGTAGACAAGTGTTGATATGCCAAAGTGGCACAAGACCTACCTGCACTCAAACAAATTTTTTTGATCGGGAGTCAAATAGAGTTAACGCACAGCAGTGGCGGCTCCAGGATTTGGCAAGTGCGAGGGCCGTTGGGGCGGCAACTTCTAACCATGGGGGCCAACCATTTGTTGTTATGTATGTAGCATAAAGTATAGGGTCCCAACAGGGGGGCCACTGGGGGAAGGCACTCAATAGGGGTATGCCCCCCCCGGGCCCCGCTGTGGAGCCGCCACTGGCCTCCAGACACTTTCTTGTCAATTATCAGTCCATAGTGAATAAATTACCAAGGCATAAATAAAATAAATAAATATAAAGTATATATATATATATATATATATATATATATATTAAGATGCTAACATGCTGATCTCAGTTCTTGATGTATCTGTTACTGTTGTAAGTTCTCATCTGTTGGATGTTGGTGAAGCAGTGAGTCAAAACCTGTCTGAGATCAGCTCTTGATCTCTGGCTCTAGCTTTCAGAACTGAACTTTGAACCCCAAAATATTCCAGTTCCTGTTTCTTCAGCCACTTCTAATAAGGGACCCAACCATGAAAATGGTTCCTGTGTCCTCCAAATTGCACTTTACTGCTGCGGCTGTCACTAGTTATCGAGATTTATCTACCGGTATGTCTATACTGAAAATTATGAAATCAAAACATGCAAAAGCACTGGATTCATACACGGTGGAACACGCAGCCAAGCGCTCGTAACTTATTGCCTGGCCTACTGTAAAAACGTTTCAGTTTTAGGACACTGAATTTGTCAGGTAGACTGTACGTTATTTTGCCTCTAGGCTCGCCTGGACCACAAGGACCTCAAGGTCAGAAGGGAGACAGTGGTGCACCAGGCTCGGCTGGACTTCCTGGATCGCGAGGCCCACTGGGACCTGCAGGTCCACAGGGTGACAAGGGTCCATCTGGTCCTGCAGGACCTGCGGGTCCTGCTGGACCTACAGGACCTACTGGACCGCTGGGTTCGGCAGGATTGGTTGGTGACCAAGGACCACAGGGTCCCTTGGGAGCTCAAGGGCAGAAGGGTGCCCAAGGTCCTACTGGACCCTCAGGACAACCGGGCAATCAAGGTTCTCCTGGACCAGCAGGGCTGAAGGGTGACAAAGGACCAATGGGAAGTCCAGGAACACCAGGGTCACCAGGTATAGCACTCAGTTAAAGTTTTTGCATGTTATTACAGTTGTTGTCAAAAGTCTTATAAATAATTACCCGGCATTTATAAATGATATGAATAATATATATTGTGTTTATAATAATAATAATAATAATAATAATAATAATAATAATAAATAATAATAACAGCAATAATAATAACAGCCATAATAATAATAACAACAATAATAATTAATTATTATTATTATTGTCATAACAACAACAGAATTTTAAGTGATTTAGTAGGATTTATCCTGTTTTGAAAGCCACTGTGACTCATATATCCCTCTATTGGTCGCTTTCCGTAAACATTTGAAGACACTTCTGTTTAATTGTGCTTATAATAATTGACATTAATTGTAATGCGCTTGCTAACATTGATTGATTAGGCACAATATAAATATCTCATTACATTACATTACATCTATTCCAATAGACCTGAATATCAGTATGAGCAGACTATTTGCTCAAATGAAAATGAAAAAAATTATCTTTTGATATTTTGCATGTAGGTCTGGCTGGGCCTCAAGGAAATGCCGGTCCTAAAGGTGATGCCGGACCTCAGGGACCAGCTGGTGCCTCAGGTAATAAAGGACCGCCAGGTTCTGCAGGACCATCCGGGCCTGCTGGACCGAAAGGATCACCGGGACAGCAGGGACCTTCTGGTCAAGCGGGAGCTTCTGGTCAACCTGGCCCCTCAGGAGATGTTGGAGTTGCAGGACCAACCGGACCTCTTGGTCAGCCGGGATCTCCAGGACAGCCAGGTATGTTTTCCAACTGATTTTCTTAGAAAGTTAGACATAAGAATTTTACGGTTAATTAGTATCTAAAATATATACAAACATTTTAAGAGCACTTTATTTTAAATCATATAAATCCTGTGTCTTGTAATGTATATTTCTCAAATCTTACTTTCCAATTCCTTATTCTAGTCGAATAGGGATAAAATTTCTTGAAATTGCATATACAAATTCTATGGAGGGATAGACACTTTCGTATAGCAAATATCTTCAGTTTAATTTTTAAAACCAATAAATGTTTAGTCCAATTGATTACTTTTGAGGTAACTTGTGACAACATCATTTGATTTATCTTCTGCAATGTTATTTCTGCCATTTGTCTTCAATTAATTGAGAAAATTAGTATAATTTAATTGCTTAACATGAAGTTTTGCATGACAGATAGCTATTGCCCATCTATGTATGTAAATGTAATGTGATTTGAAAAGCTCTGTAATGTAATAATAATAATAATAATAATAATAATAATAATAATAATAATAATAATAATAATAATAATAATGTGATTTTAAGTGGTTTAGGAGGCTAAGTAAGCCTGTGTGAAAACCACTGATGAAACCACTGTAAGACGGGGCCTGACCTCAAAGTGCTGCAGAAGCAATAAATATTTGCTTGAATTTAGTGGGGTCAGAAATTGGAAGCCAATGTAGGGTGTTAAGCATAAAATCTGAGATGTAGGAGTAACGAGGAGCTTTAGCCACATGATGAGTCACAGCATTTAGGACAGATTACAGAATGGAGAAAAGGCTTTTGGGCAAACCACGATAACCTACAAGCAGCAAAACCATGAGCAGAACAGAGAAAGTGAAGGATGAATAGGCCTAGCCATAATTTGTCTAAGTTGGCAAAGGCAGGAGAGTCTAGCCAAATGCTCTTTGAAGGTCAAGTTACTGTCAAAGTAAATATCAAGGTTCTTGATATAATTTGAGAAAGATACATTATGAAAGAGAGAGTTCAGTGAGTTATAATCAATTTTAGTATGCAGGTGTTTACCGGGCCTATGAAGCCAGATAAATTGAGTTTTGTCAGGTTCAGACCAAGTCTATTGGAGATCGTCCAATCCTCGAAGAGTTGGAATGGATGATGCTCTACAGAATGAGTCTTCCAGACATGTCAATGCTCACGGTGGTCGGTGGTCTGATATAATACTCATGGGGAAATTTTCTATTTGATTGTACTTGGATATTGGCAGTCAGAGCAATAGAATTTTGAATGCTTTTGAGCTTCTGCACATTAGATTTGGCCAAACCATTGTATAGGGAGTTACAGTAATCAAGTCTACTAGAAACAAGAGCACTGGCGAGAGGAATTAGGGAAGACTTGGGAACAAGATCACGAATTCGTTGAATAATAATAATAATAATAATAATAACAATAATAATAAACAAATAATAATAATAATAATAATAATAATAATAATAATAATAATAATAATAATAATAATAATAATAATAATAATAATAATAATAATAATAATAATAGTAATAATAATAATGTGATTTTAAGTGGTTTAGAATAAGTAAACCTCTCCACTAATCTAATCTGCATATGAACAGTACAAAAGGAAGTGGACATTTATTTGGGCTAACAGGATGCAGTTATAAGAAGTATCAATGCATTGCCTTATTGTTAAATATTATAGGAAGAGATGGAAACCCAGGAAACGCTGGCCCAAGGGTGACACTGGAACTGCAGGTACGCCAGGAAATGCAGGTCAGCAGGGACCTCCTGGACCTGCAGGGCCTCAGGGACCGAAGGGTGATGCGGGAACTAAAGGAAATCCAGGATTGCCTGGAGCTGCTGGACAATTGGGACCTCCAGGACCTCCAGGAGACATTGGTACAGCAGGTTCACTTGGTAATCAAGGAGCCCAAGGACCAGCAGGTTTGAATTTTTCAACGCTTTAAACTTGGTTGCAATAATGTTGTGTAAGAAATACAATTTTCCATTTCTTGTAAAGAAAACTGCATTTACATATATTATTGACAAAATTGTAGCAACATGTTGACAATAGAAAAATAACATAAAAGTTTAGCAGAGGTGGTTCTTGCTTTATTGTTTTTTTGCTATTAATACTTTCCTGAAATGGATGATGCTCTACAGAATGAGTGTCAATGCTCATGGTGGCCTGTGGTCTGATGGGGAAATTCATGGGGACATTTTTTATTCAGTTGTAATTATATATTTGCAGTAAGACTGATGATTGTCTTCATTGTCTTCTGCTTTGCACAGAAAGCATAGATATGCAGCCGATTTTCAATTTATTTGCATCATTTGAAGCATTTGCAGATTTAACCCCTTAACTGGTGATCCTGGATATATCCGTCCATTTTACATTTAGTTACAGTTAAATACATGGTTAAGGGGTTAAATGTTATACTAGATAACTGAAAATATTTTTATCTGTGAACTGCCTCAAGCACAAATGTGCATGGTCAGTGGTCACCAAACATATTTTGCTTGTATCTATGCTGTTTTTATTGACAATTTTGAATGTAGTGAATGTAGGTATGCCGAATGTATTTCTAAGATAAAGTTTTGTCCAAGTGAAACTAAATGTCCCTATTTGCAGGAGCTCCTGGAAGTCCTGGATTAGCTGGACCTAGTGGACCCGCTGGACCTTCTGGACCGAGTGGATCTCCAGGTCCAGGTGGTCAGAGAGGAAGTCCTGGACCTGCAGGACCGGCAGGACCGGCAGGACAGACGGGCTCAATTGGTCCAGCAGGACCGGCTGGTCAAGCAGGCTCGCCCGGTTCAAATGGCAACCAAGGTCCTCAAGGAGATAAAGGGCCTGCTGGCCTCCCTGGAAGTGTTGGACAAGCAGGTTCTCCAGGTAACCTAATTTACAAATTTACAAATCTTTTAGAGCTTCCTACCATACTGATGATATTTTGATGCTTGGTTGATGAGAAAGACATTCATACAGACTTACACACACACACACACACACACACACACACACTCACGCTAAATGAATATATTCTTTTTTGGCAGTGACACTGCGAACCTCATGCAACTCAAACCACACACATCTGATCTTGCTTCAAATGTCTGATGCTAGTGGGAAATCTCCCCCATAACAGGCCTGGATAAAACACTGTGGGGGTTGTCGCAGTTGAGGCGCTATAGAAGAAGCGTGTGATGGGCTATGTTTGCGATTGCTTGTATTAGTATAGGCCATATAATGCAATGATTAATAAGGAACCTATGGAATAAGTTTGCATTGAATTACTGACTTGACCATCTGGCTTTTTAAGCACCTGGATCTGAGATATGTTATAAGATTTATTACATTCTATTATGGAGACCTTTCTATTGTGAGCTGACTATTTATATAGATATGCTTTTATGCTTGTAGGACCTAGTGGACCTCCAGGACCCCTTGGTCCAGCGGGTGGACCTGGCACTCCAGGCAGTAGCGGAAATGCCGGGCCTCCGGGTCCTCTTGGACCAGCTGGTCAACCTGGTTCGCCGGGACCAAAAGGCGACACCGGAACTCCCGGTACTCCTGGCTCAGCTGGAACGCCAGGACAGCTTGGACAGCCTGGACCTGCTGGACCGAGTGGAAACCCTGGAACCCAAGGATCACCAGGTCCAAAGGGTGATGCTGGAACTCCTGGCCCACAAGGACCAACTGGACCTGCAGGTATACAGCTTCATGAAGTATATTGGCACTATACTACATGGGCGTTAATTTGTCCCAAGAACTTTTTGAACGTTGTTCGCTTGTAGATTTTTCTTTTCCTTTAGCTGTGTTGTATAAAGTAATTTTTAGGTGGGATTTTGTTACTTTCTACTTGGCATTTATCTGAAGTGTCAATGCAGTTTCATTTTGGTATATGAAAATTGGCTTAGAATCTTCATTGTATTAATTTATGCTTTAATGCAGCTTGTGAAGTCTTGTTTGGTTTTGGTATGATGATTATTGTTTCAGTTTATCATTCATCTTGACGAAACCATGTAATACAGATATTTTGAATTTCGATTTTCAGGAACTGCTGGTCAACCTGGGTCAGCTGGGCTTCCTGGGCCAACTGGACCATCCGGGTCACCAGGACCTGCTGGACCAGCTGGTCTGAAAGGAACTTCTGGAAATCCAGGATCTGCAGGATCGCGCGGAGATGTCGGACCCGCTGGTCAGGCAGGACCTGCTGGACCTGCAGGAACTCCTGGTTCACCTGGCTCTCCAGGCCAGAGGGGTCTCTCTGGGGATAGGGGATCACCAGGACAACCGGGTCCTGCTGGGCAACCAGGCCCATCGGGAGATGCCGGTTCTCAAGGACCAGCAGGTCCACAAGGCCCAAAAGGTGCAATTGGACCGCAAGGCCCTTCAGGTTTGGCTGGGCCTGTTGGTCCATCAGGCCCAGCTGGGCAACAAGGCCCAAAAGGATTACTCGGAGATCCGGGAAATCAGGGTCAACCTGGTCCACTTGGTAATTCATTTTTATGCTCGGCTTCTCTGCTCATTAATTTAACAGCACTATTTGATGTTTGCAACGGAGGTTTCTTCTTAAGTTCAATTTACTAATTCATCATCATTTATTATTTCCAAAGAATCACTGAAAGTTCAATAATAACATCTGTAGAAGAACTTAATTATAATTATTGTTAAAATAATATATTGTTATAATATAATGGTATTTGAAATAACATAGAAGAACTTTATTGTTTTACAATTAAAAATGAAATAGGTACAATTGTATGGAAATAACATTAGTATAATCTGCAAATACCGTTAAGAGATATTTAAAGAAATAGGATACATGTGGTAGATCATTAATGAATAAGATGAATAAAAGTGGTCCTAAAATTAATAGATCCCTGAGGTACACCAAATTTAATATTTAATCAAGTAGAGTTGGTTGAATTAACATAAGTATATTGCATACATACATACATACATACATACATACTGAGCGCCTAAGAATAAGCAGCTACTGTTGTGCTGCTTTCCAAGGTGCTATAGAAATCCACGAGATTTTACTTTACTTTACTTTACTTTATATTGCAATTCTGTTTTCATTGAGACTTTGCATAGTATTGCAAGTGTTTTTGTTCTTTACTAATAGGGCCCTCTGGACCATCAGGACCTGCTGGAACACGAGGAGACATTGGCCCATCTGGTCCACCGGGTCCTTCTGGACAACCGGGTCCTTCTGGATCTCCTGGACCCGCTGGATCTCAAGGTGCCACTGGAGATATAGGCCCAGCAGGTGATGCTGGTCCTTCCGGACCATCAGGACCAGCAGGTCCTCAAGGTCTAAAGGGATCTCCTGGAGATCCTGGTTTGGCTGGTACCAATGGAGCGACAGGGCAACCAGGTCCTGCTGGGCCATCGGGACCCCAAGGTCCTCAGGGTCCTCAAGGATCTGCAGGTCCAAAAGGAGATCTTGGACCAGCTGGACCTTCAGGAACACCTGGAAACCCCGGACCTGCTGGTTCGCGAGGAGATATTGGATTGCCTGGTGCTCCAGGCAGTCCAGGAAATCCAGGACAGCAGGGACAAAAAGGTCCAACTGGAGATAAGGGCACACCAGGAAGTCCAGGCACTCCTGGCGCTCCTGGAACAGCAGGAACAGCAGGTTTGCACTAATAGTGTCTTTTTAAAAAGTAGCTCAGCCACGGATATTTGTGATATAACAGAACATATTTGTAGGTAATTTTAAGAGACATTATTATGCAAACACTTATTACAAAATTGCATGTAAATTGGAGAACATGATAAATTAATATTGAACAGATATTGCACATGACTCAGCAGCCAAAATAAAATAAATTAGAATGGTAGAATCTCATGCATTGGTATACAGTAGTAGTACTCAAAAAGCAGTACCATGATGGCTGCCTATTTCGTAGGTACTTAACCATGTGTTGGAATAGCAATAGACTTGGATATCAATCAAAAATGGGATAATCGTTAAAATTGTTGTTCTTCTATATCACTATTTAAACAGGTATATGCACCTAGAATAAATTAATTCATGCTGATTGCAAAATGAATAGCATAAGCTGAAGTCATCTTTCTGATAGTCTGAACTTCAATGCAATGAAGCAGTTTTTATGTACCATGTATATTTTATACCTGTGGTCAATGAGGAAATAAATGTTGAGTTAAGAAAGTTTGATTGATGCACTTCAAGCAGTCTTTGTAGAAGATGAGTTTTGAATTGCAGAAGCATAGTGATATCAATAAAAACATTTCCAACCATCATATTCATATTTATCAGTGAGGCATAATAGTAATAATAATAATAATAATAATAATTATAATAATAAAATATTTTTAAAATAATGATAGTCATCAATAACCCTAACCCTAATTATAATAATTGCAGTAACAATAATGATGATAATAATAATGATAATGATAATGATGATGATGATGATGATGATGATGATGATGATGATGATGATGATGATGATGATGATGATGATGATGATGATGATGATGATGATAATGAATAATGATAATAATGATGGTAACGATAATGATAATGATGATGATGATAATAATAATAATAATAATAATAATAATAATAATAATAATAATAATAATAATAATAATAATAATGACAGTTCTTCTAATAACAACAATAACAATAAAGACACTAATAACAATAAGTGCAGTTGATGGCTTATGCTCTTGGTCTCTCATTTTGTTGCATTTTAATTGATAGGAGGAACTGGAGCCCCTGGATCAATTGGTCCAGCTGGTCCGGCTGGACAACCTGGACCTAGTGGGGCATCTGGACCTGTAGGACCGGTTGGAGATTTAGGCTCACCTGGCAATGCTGGTTCACCTGGTGCCAGAGGGCAACCTGGATCACCGGGTGCTTCAGGCCCAATTGGGCCAGCAGGCCCAAAAGGAGATGTAGGGCAACCGGGTCCTGCTGGAACTCCAGGAGATGTGGGTTTGCCTGGACCCTCGGGTAATTCTGGTCCTAGGGGAAGTCTTGGACCTGCTGGAAATCCTGGTCAGCCAGGAACCCAAGGAGCTCAGGGTGCAACTGGATCTCCAGGCCCTGCAGGCTCAGTTGGTGCTCCTGGTGCTAGAGGCGATCCTGGAGTCTCTGGACAACCAGGTTCTCCTGGAGATCTTGGACCTGCTGGATCTCCTGGCACGCCAGGAACAGCGGGCTCTCCAGGTCCACAGGGCGTTTCAGGTGCTCAGGGAGCAACTGGAGCCGCTGGAACACCTGGACCAGCCGGTTTCACTGGACCATCCGGTGATCAAGGTGTAAAAGGTGACGTAGGTTTACCAGGACCAGCAGGCCCAACAGGAGATATAGGATCACCAGGGCCAAGTGGATCACCTGGTCCAAGAGGCGATATTGGTCTGCCTGGATCACCAGGTGCTATAGGAGCTTCTGGACCTGCAGGACCTTCTGGTCCCTCCGGAGCAGCTGGACCACGTGGTAATGCCGGACAACCTGGTGATATTGGGTCTCCAGGTAGTGTTGGGCTGCCTGGCCCTGCTGGTCCAACCGGATCACGGGGTGATATCGGGACACCCGGATCTCCTGGACAGCCAGGTACCCCCGGTTCAGCTGGGCCACCTGGAGTCAGAGGTGACCCTGGACAGAGAGGAAATTCTGGTTCACCTGGTAACCCAGGAACGCCAGGAAATCAGGGTGAGATTTTTATAAACACTTGTTTTAAGTGATGACCTAATTTTAAATGATTTGGGTGTTTGACGATAACAACGAACCATGAAGCCCTCACTTTGTAGCCTTGCCTAAACCAACTCATTGCTAAATCACATTATTTTTATTAGACTTTTATAAAAACTAGTTTTAAAATGATGTACCAAATGATTTGGCCCTGTTTGACTTTGTAAGGGCCAGATTGCCAAATGCAAAACTCATTGCTAACATATCATCAAATAAATAAATAAATAGCATGATTTAAAGTGGCTTAGGAGGCATTACTGCCTGTGTGAAAGCCACTAGGGGCACTAACGGGGCTTGAACCCGCTCCGTCAGCCTGACGCTCCAGCACGTAACCCATTCTGCCATCTTCCGCCCTGAAGTTATTTGTTACTGACTGAAAACTTCAGCAGGTGCCTTTGTTTAATTTTACTAACAGGTGCGCCTGGATTGCCTGGAAGTCAGGGACCAGCAGGAAGCACTGGCCAAATTGGTGCTGCTGGACCAAGTGGTGCAACCGGTGCAACCGGAGCAACAGGTCCCCAGGGTGCAAGCAACAATCAGTCTCCGAGAGGTGATGACGGTGCACCGGGACCCAACGGCGTCGCGGGTGCAATCGGTCCCAAAGGGCCACCTGGAGTTTCCGGTGAAGCTGGAACAATAGGAGCACCCGGCTCACAGGGATTACCTGGACTCAAAGGTAACACAGGAGCAGCCGGTGCGTCCGGTTCGATCGGTCCAGCGGGTTCTCCAGGACCCGCAGGTTCAGCAGGCAGTCCTGGTCAGAGAGGTGACCCTGGCCCGCAGGGTGAAGCAGGGACTCAAGGAGCAGCAGGTACTGTTTTCAAATTTAAAGAATATTTTAATTTAAACTGCTTTGATAATTTTTTCTAGGTAAAAATAATTGCCATCTTTATCACAGTCTTGATTTATTGAACATGCAAATGTTGATGGAAATTCTCAATTATTAAAAAAGAAATGCTTTTACCGGTAAAAAAGAAATGCTTTTACCGGTATTTGTATTTCTTGCATTTAACTCTATGGAAAACCACTTCTAATATTTACTTGCATTAATGATAGATTACAGTGTAAATTTAGGAAATTTTGTAAATCTTGTAATTTTTCTCCAGATGTCCAAGTATCTATAATGACTGTTTGAAGCAATGAAAACTTGTGTTTAACAATTACTCATTTCAGTTCTAGTTTGTTCTGCTCTAAAGTTTGGTTATTTCCTATGGTATACATTTAGACCTATATTTTCCCCCCAATACTGTAGAGCCATATTTAAAATGTTTCTATTTTATTGATCATGGCTAGTAATTCATTTTACATTTAAAAGTTAACCCAGTTATGATTATGTGCTTTAAAATTGCTTACAAGAGAATAAATTTTAGAGATATGTGTAAGTTTCTGGAACAAGTAAAATACCTGATGGAATCTGGTGTAGCTATGTGTTTTAGTATGTTTTCAAAATTTCACCTTGCTGTTAATACCTTGCTGTTAATTTTCAATTTATGTCTTGTGTTTTAAGATAGACACGTTTCTCATTTCTAAGTCTAGAATTTTCCTGCATCTGTTATTAAAGGACAGCCTGGCCAACCAGGACCTTCAGGACCTAGAGGAGACATTGGAGTGGCTGGACAACCGGGTCCTGCTGGTGCATCAGGAGGCCCTGGAGCTCAGGGACCTAAAGGAGATACTGGAACTGCAGGAGCGCCGGGTTCTGCCGGACCACAAGGGAATCGAGGCAATCAGGGTCCTCAGGGACCTTCTGGACCCTCTGGGCCTAGAGGCGATATTGGACCTCCAGGTCCAGCCGGCTCACTCGGTCAGCCAGGTCCATCTGGACCAAGTGGACTTACTGGTCCCAAAGGCCCACTTGGTGATCCAGGGACTAAAAGGAGATACTGGACTCTCGGGTGATGCTGGAACTCCTGGAACCCCTGGACAACAGGGACCAAGAGGTGATATCGGACCGCAAGGTCCAGCAGGGCAACCAGGTCAGCCAGGAACACAAGGTCCGGCTGGACAGAGAGGACCTCTAGGTGATGCAGGGACAACCAGGTGCAAACGGGCAACCAGGCGGTCCAGGATTGGCAGGTCAGTTCATCTACTGTCTTACAAGATCCAAAATATAAGAACTAGATAAATATACTACCCTACCTCAAAGATCATCACTACTTATAATGGATTTCTTAAAATATATCACAATACATGATTGTTGAAACTAATATTTTCCTAAAGAGAAAAAGCCTGCAAAGGATTTGAAGTGTATCTGTTGTTGAGCTTTCAGGCAGCATACTTTGGGTTAGAGTTAGGCTAGGGTTAGGCTTTGGATTGGGTTAGGATATGGTTATTATAACCATTATTATTATTATTTATTTTTAATGGCATTCTTTTAGATTTTAATTTGTAAAAACATCAAATATTTCTTTTATTTACTTAGTTGTTACTTTTTATAAGCATAAATGTATGTATAAACTGTGAGTGTTATATATATATATATATATATATATATATATATATATATATATATATATATATATATATATATATATAGTGTTGGAGTTGTGAAATTTGAGCTGGTGGGGTTGAGGACTGAAATTTAATGCATGACAGAAACTGCAGCATGTACCAGATATGCAATTTTTGGGAGGTTGCAAAGTTAGCTGGGGTCAATCCCCAACCCCGGCACTCCAACCCTGCATATATATATATATATATATATATATATATATATAATATATATTCTGCATTATGAAACATTTCTTATAAATGCTCTGTAGCACAGAACAGAGTGATGCCATTGTGGCTCAATTGCTGTAAAAGCCTGCGCTACGGTAACTGCAGAGATTATCCATGCTGTTCTCATTTCTCTTTATACATGTCATATTTCTGTAGGTTCACCTGGCCCATCTGGAACACCTGGAATAGCTGGAGGAACTGGAACCCCTGGTCCTGCAGGAAGTTTAGGCCCAGCTGGACCTAAGGGAAATCCTGGGCCAGCTGGAACCGATGGAACACCTGGTCTTAAAGGTGCTCCAGGATCTCTTGGACCAGCTGGACCATCAGGACCCTCTGGAGCCCCTGGTAGTCCTGGAGCACGTGGAGATTCCGGAACAGCAGGAAATCCTGGCCAGAAAGGCCCTGCCGGTCCTCAAGGGCCAAAAGGTCCAGCAGGTTTACCAGGAGATGTGGGTCCTCAAGGAAACAAAGGACAAACAGGACCACTTGGTCCAGCTGGATCACCAGGTCCGCAAGGAACTGCTGGAGGTACTGGTTTGCCAGGTCCACAAGGAAACAAAGGATCAATTGGACCAGCAGGAACGCCTGGAACACCTGGTAAGTTTAATTATGTTTATAAACATGGGCGTATTTAGAAAGGCTTAAAGGGGTACGCTGAAATTTAAGAAGTTCAAAAAATAACGTTTATGCTATCTACTGCAAGCAAAAAAAGGTTATCACCCTTCTAGAACGTAGTGACAAGCAAAAAAAGGTTAACATCAGCGTAACAGTCTTTAAGTGCAACCAAAAGAAAGGACGAAAGGCCAAAGGCCAAAAATCAAAGGGGTGCGCTATGGCTCAGGAGCGTACCCCCTAAATACGCCACTGTTAACAAATTATTGTAGAAACATGTTTGATAGCAGAGATATTTAGATTTATTGAAGGTGATTAACTTTTGACCATGTCTTGACCCCCATAACTGGCTTAAAGTATCAGGATCATTTTGTCTGTAATTTAGGTATCCTTATAAATTGGTAAAAATATATAGCAATTATACCTGTATTCAAGTTTAGCTAAATGTTGCAAATGGACAATTTATATAGCGCTTTGATACTAACACACTGGTAATCAGCCTAAGATGCTACCCAGACCAAGTTAATGTCCACTTTCCATTGGTTGAAATTGGAATATCCAAGATACACAATCTCCATTCCTTGCCATTCATTTTGAGATCTTCCAGGTTTGCCATTCATTTAAAGGATATTTGCCCTTTGTAATGATCTTATTCAAATAACACTGCTGATGGCTTGCTGTCATGATTTAGATTATAATAAAGGATATTTGCCCTTTGTTATCGTTATTGTCATTATTCAAATAATTTTTTCACTGATGATGGCTGTGAAAGAAGCATACCAGTATGTTTAAATGAAATTATTTTAACTATATATATATATATATATATATATATATATATAGTAAATTTGTGTAAAGTATATATATATATATATATAATAATAATAATAATAATAATAATAATATATAATAATATAATAATAATATATATATATACATATATATAACAGTTGGTTAATACAGGTTTGGGTTTGATTGTTTTTAGGAAATTCTGGTGCTCCAGGTCCACAAGGGCAACAGGGAGCCTCTGGACCTGCAGGTCCACTGGGACCACAAGGAAGTCCAGGTCCACAGGGTCCAAAAGGTGACACCGGTGCTTCAGGTTCTCCTGGTTCAGTTGGAAATCCCGGACCTAGGGGCGATTCTGGAACGCCTGGGACGCCTGGAACGCAAGGTCCAAAGGGAGACATTGGTCCACCAGGATCAGCGGGACAAAGAGGCCCGTCCGGTCCTCCTGGTGCTTTAGGGCCTTCCGGTGATGCTGGAACCAAGGGATCCCCAGGACCTTCTGGATCTGCAGGACAGCCAGGAAATGCAGGGACTCCTGGAAGAGGCGGTAAATAAATCTGAATAATTATATCTGACATCAGTGTTTGGTCAATGGAATTTACAGCCCAAAAGTTGCTGTTTAGTTGTGTAAAGTTGACCCTAAAGGTTATTCTGCATCTATGCAAGATTTGTAGCATTATTACTATTCTTCTTCTTTAGGTACTGTGTATTTCTATATTAGCAACCATGGATTTCCACTTTGTTCTGTCTTGACATCCTCTTATTAATTCGATGTTGTTCTTTACTCCCTCAATTGTTGTTCTGTTTGTTCTCCCTCAAATGTTGCTCTGTACTCCCTCAATTCCTTCTCGTAGGCAGTCTACATATATGCGTTTCTCAGCCTTCCTCTTGCTCTTTTCCCCTCCACTTAAAAATGGTAAAGAAACGATTCAGGTTGTGCTACATTAGAAACCAGAAACTGATCTCCTCAAACGTAATCACACAGGCTTACTTAGCCTCCTAAAACACTTAAAATCACATTATTATTATTATTATTATTATTATAACTTATTATTATTATTATTATTATTATTATTATTATAAATTAATTATTAAATAACACAGTTTTATTTTTGTGTAAATAAATTAAATGCACAGTTTTATTTTGAAGACTTATCCAATAATTATTTTTGAAATTTCTTTTAATAATATAGCTATAGAAATAGAATTAATTTATACTCTCCAACAACTCTTGCTTGTTTAGGTTTAGTTATGGAACTAGGCTGTTGTGTGATGCTGGGTATTATAATTTGGGTAGAAGAGTGTGTTTCATGTCTTTATGCTTAGTAAGCATTCCCTCTCATTTCTGTAGTCCTCTTTCAAGTATAGCAATCTGTAACGCTTATGAACTATGATTTTAATTAATTGTTAAAAATTTGCATTGTAAGTGTTGTGGTAACCTTTCAGGTATAACTGGAGCAACTGGAGCAACTGGTCAAGCGGGAGCTCCGGAAATGCTGGTATAGTAGGCGCCCCTGGCGACACTGGTATTATAGGTTCTACTGGACTTCCGGGAGCTCAAGGAACATCTGGGCAAAGAGGAGACCCAGGTCTTGCAGGGCCTTCAGGACCTGCCGGACCTGCTGGCCCTGCTGGTCCAAAGGGTGATGCTGGCCCTGCTGGGCCTGCTGGGCCAAAGGGACCTATTGGTCAAGCCGGTGCTAGTGGTGAGTGTCTTTTTGTAAAAAATTCTTATAGGAATCACATTTACTAGAAATGCCTTTTGTTAGATTACACTGTACATATACACCTGTACAGTAAAATTCTGTTTAATGGACTTCAGGAAAGAAAGAAGCAGAGAATATCTAACAGTGTTGATGATGATAATGATGATGATGATGATGATGATGATGATAATAATAATGATGATGATGATGATGATGATGATGATGATGATGATGATGATGATGATGATGATGATGATGATGATGATGATGATGATGATGATGATGATGATGATAATAATAACAATAACAATAACAATAATAATAACAATAATAGAAAAAGCAAGGAGAAGAAAACACTAAGGGTGATTATACATTTACTTTGTGGACTTTAGTGAGGACTTGCATAACATAATTCATCAGCATCTATGGAGCACTATGATAACAAATGGCCCACCCTCCTCGCTGAGTCAGTGCAATAACGGCAATGGTAAAATAACAAAGCTAAACAGGACACAGAAAACAAGTTGCATCTACACAGAGATAACAATTGTATTGGTTCCTGTCAGGAGAAATGTCATGCAGGGCTTTATCTTATCAACATATCTCGATTGAAGGAAGTGCAATAAGCAGTTTAAGATTGGCATATGACATCATATTAGTGACAGAATGCATGAAGAGCTTTCAACAGAAGCATGGATAGAGACACTGGAATATAAACTGACATGAAGGGTAGCAAGAAATATGATTTTGAGTTGCAAAAGCATATGAAGTTGTTACTACATTTGTTACTGCTTTACAGGCAAAGCAGAATAATCTTCAATAGATTTGCAAGCAAGATTGCATCTTTTCTTTTGAAAGCTCTACTAGTTCATTATATGTCTAACAAAGTTCAGCAATCAAAGAGTACAGATGCAAAAGTGGAACCATTGAAAAGAAGAGTTACAGGAAAACAATTGCAGCTTCTTAGGCTTTGAATGGACTGTCCATTAATTATGTCAACATTTTTTGGGCAATTTTTGACCCCATGCCCCCAACTGTCAACAACTGTCAACTTTCACTTACCCCCATAATTACATCAACCCCTCCCCAAGATCAATGACAGGTCCCAATAACAAGGTTATTATTTTTGTGGTGATGACCATTTTTCCATGTTTTGCTCAAAATGTGGTGGTGATGACCTTTTTGCATGCTTTTTTCCATTGTAGTAAGTAGTTTTCCATGAAATTTCCTATTTATTGATTAGTTGTAAAAAGTGAAATTGACCCCCTTGACCCTCCCCCTTACCCCTGTCAACTGTCATATTTTTCAAACCCCTCCCCCTAAATTGTTGACGTAATTAATGGACAGTCCCTAAAAGAAAAGCTGACTAATTAAACTAAAAGTAAAAACTAAAAGTAGGAACACATTATTATTGCTCTTAAGTTAAAGGCAAGGAACAGGAAGCCAACGTTTTATGCTACAAGACTTCAATGAAGAACATATAGAAATATGCCATGAAGTTAACTTGTATTCAATTTAGAATCTGTTACTGAAATCATCAGAATGTGCTGATTATACAGTACTTATTAGTGAATTTATTGAGCACTTTTTAAAATTTAATGCATTGGAATAGATGATGATGATGATATATTCACACATACAACTCTGGTCAACGGTTGGATACAATGGTTAGGCTAACAGGCTACCCTCCCCAATCTACTGTAGGACAGAACCATCCATGGACACAAACATACATTCGGACTGACATATACACATGCACCTATTGTCGACGGCTGACCAACTGCCCCTCCCCTTTCCTACAGGCTTGCTTCTGGAATGTTCTATAGACATGCATGCACATTCAGACTGATATATACACATACGTTCACACATACATGACCGACGGCTGCCCGGCTTGCTCCTGTCCCTCCCTCTCATTTTCGGGGAAAAGTGTCGGTTTACCGATTTCATAGCCCCTCATTTGCATACATTATCATATGGTTGCTATGGCAATCGCCCTTACTGACCAGCCCGATCTTCCAGCCGAAACAAACTTACACATATACACCATGACCTAGAATTACGGTCATCCATCATCCATCCAGCTGCCCAGCCATTACGGTCTCTGCCTAGCCGCTCGGGCCGGGGCGGGGGAGACTCTTATTTGAATCTTCTCCTCTCTGTCTGCACCGGCCAGTAAGTATCACCCCCGGGGCTTTTGCAGTAATGGAGCAACTCGTTTATTTTATCCGTTTCTGTAAGGTCACTCTAAACATGAGTTTTATCCCTATGGGGATTCAACATAGGGTCACTTATCATACTAATACATGATGCGCTGCTATGACTAGGACAACTACCATTCATACACACACACACACACACACACACACACACACACACACACACACACACACACACACACACACACAGAAGTGACCCGATAAAACGTCACTGATGAAATGATGATGAGATGATGATGATGATGATGGGATGGATGATGATGATGATGATGATGATGATGATGATGATGATGATCTTTTTCAGGAACTGCTGGTCAGCCAGGTACTGCCGGTCAGAAAGGAGATCTAGGGTCACCTGGACCATCCGGGGCACCTGGTCAGCCAGGCCCTCAAGGACCACAAGGACCTCAAGGCCCTCAAGGTTCAAATGGTGATATAGGTCCAGCTGGAACTCCTGGACAACCAGGACCTTCAGGGCCAGCGGGTCCAAAGGGTGACATTGGACTACAGGGACCACAAGGTGCCACAGGGCAGCCTGGACCAGCTGGCCCTGCTGGAAATAAAGGAGACCAAGGACCAAAAGGTCCAGGTGGTGCAAAGGGTCCACTTGGACCACTAGGTACAGCTGGTTCGCCAGGACCAAGGGGCGATATTGGGCCGGCAGGACCAGCAGGGCCGACTGGGCCTACAGGACCTGCAGGAACAAAGGGGCAGACTGGGAAATGTTGGACCTGCAGGAACTCCTGGCAGAGATGGTATTCCAGGTAATTGTTTAACTATTGTTCCCTGAAGTAGATAATTAAGTGTTATTTTGCTTATTTAACATTCAATTCAGTAATGTAAAAATATGATACATTTGACTTAATGTACAAACATTACTAATTTCCTTAACTAAATTGAACACCATTTTACTCAATTGTCTTACTATACAACTGGGTTGATCAACATGCGGGACTTTTCCCTTAGATCAGCCTATTTCTCATAATGTCTGTAAGTCAGAAAATGGAGTTGGCCAAGTGACTAACTTCATTCAATTTTTAATAATAAGTCTTGGCCAACTATGTGATTGCAAGATGTGAATGTATAAGATAATCTGTCTATATCCATACATTGTTGAGGAATAAACTGTTTTGATTGATTGATTGATTGAAATGCACATAATTTTTATTAGTCTGAACTTTTGTAATTAATAACTGCAGCTTCATTTGTAGCATAAGTTGCAATTTTGCTTTTTGCTCTTGATGATTCTGAATCACTAAATATTGATGAAAATAGGTGCCACTGGAGCTGCTGGAACCACAGGGCCAAAAGGAGATCAAGGACCTCAAGGTCCCGCAGGCCCAAGTGGAGATGTAGGCCCCAAGGGTGATCAAGGAACACCAGGATCCCAAGGACCTCAAGGAGTTAAAGGACAGCAAGGAGCCACAGGTTCTCCAGGCCCAGCGGGACCATCCGGTTCTCCTGGAACGGCAGGACAGCCTGGTCCTAGTGGGACTCCTGGATCTAAAGGAGCACCAGGTTCAAAAGGAGATTCTGGTACACCTGGCTCACCTGGTCCAGCTGGACCTTCAGGAGACATTGGGTCACCGGGGACGGCTGGTCAGCCTGGTCCCGCTGGTCCTGCTGGTCCAAAGGGAGACACAGGTACAAAAGGAGTACAGGGGCCTAAGGGAGACTCAGGAGCTCCCGGTCCAGCTGGACTTCTAGGACCAGCTGGACCAACTGGTCCTAAAGGAGATTCTGGACCAGCTGGAAGCGCTGGTTCAATAGGACCAACAGGCCCTGCCGGACCAAAGGGGTTGGCCGGTCCACAAGGTCCTTCTGGATCTCGAGGGCCTCCGGGCCCAATTGGTGACCTTGGCACCCCAGGAACTGCTGGAACACCGGGTTCAAAAGGAGACACTGGTGTTCAAGGTTTACAAGGTGCCCCAGGTCCTTCTGGACCTTCGGGACCTACAGGCCCAGCTGGACCAATAGGGCCTAAAGGGGATACTGGAACTGCAGGAAGTCCAGGACTGTCCGGACCACGTGGAACTCCAGGACCAAGTGGAACTGCAGGATCACCTGGACCACAGGGCCTAAAGGGACCTCAAGGTGCACCAGGATCACCAGGACCTGCAGGAATTGGTACACCAGGACCTGCTGGCGATATTGGACCGGCCGGCACACCAGGAAACGCAGGCTCTAAGGGAGACGTAGGTCCCCAGGGTCCTCAGGGTCAAGCTGGACCACAGGGTCCGAAAGGAGACGTTGGTCCCTCTGGGCCTTCTGGGCCAGCTGGTCCGAATGGCTTAGCAGGATCACCAGGTCAGTCAAATTTCAGACATTTAACATTGAAACATCTTGATGTTGGCCCCTGAATTACACCTATGCACTGTAAATTGTATTGTTGAGGTCAGTGCCTCATACTTAAACATTATTATTATTATTATTATTATTATTATTATTATTATTATTATTATTATTAGTATTATATTATTATTAGTAGTAGCTACTGCTACTAGTAGCTAGTACTAGCTAGCTACTACTACTGCTGCTACTACTAGTAGTGCTGCTAGTAGCTGCTGCTGCTGCTACTGCTGCTGCTGCTGCTGCTAGCTAGCTAGCAGCTGCTGCAGCTGCTGCTACTGTAGTAGCAGTGCAGCAGTAGTAGTAGCAGTAGTAGTAGTAGTAGCAGTAGTAGTAGTAGTAGTAGTAGTAGTAGTAGTAGTAACAGTAGTAGTAGTAGACTAGTAGTATATCAATTTTATAGTGCTGTGGGCATGGCAAGGACCATAGTCAATGGCACTTGACAAAAGTCACTTGTATGAGATGTGAAGCAAGTGAGTCTTTGATTCCTTTTGAACGAAACAGCAACGTTTGTTTTTGTAGCATTGTCTGATACTCTTCTCCACAGAATTGGAAATCTTATGAATATAGTTTAAAATGCCCTGTATTCTAATTTTGCATACTTTTATTATGTTATATGCAGTTTTGCAGTTAGATACTTTAGTAGTTGTAATTTAGAGCCAATATTCAGCATATCATTTCTAAACTGAGTACACAAGTTTATATTATATGCATGCAGACTGTGAGCTACTGTAAAAAACACATTTCCTTGTGTAGGTTCGGCCGGCCAACCAGGACAGCAGGGACCGGCAGGTGATTTAGGCCCACCTGGACCTCAGGGTCCTGCTGGACCAAGCGGACCAGCTGGTGATAAAGGAGATACAGGCACACAGGGAGCACAAGGTAATAAGGGAGATGTAGGGCCATCGGGACCTTCTGGTAATCCAGGCACAGCAGGACTGCAAGGACCCAAGGGTGACACTGGTGTACAAGGTCCCGCGGGACCTAATGGTCAACCTGGACCAGCCGGACCTGCTGGACAGTCAGGACCATCTGGTCAAAGAGGTGATATTGGACCTCCTGGCCCAGCAGGTATGTACCGTAGTCATCTGTTCAATTGTTATCTGTACATTTGTGCATTTATTTCTGAATAGAACATCAAATTTGAGAATGCTGTAAAGTGGCCATACTGTCCAGTGTTATGAATGTAATGCTGTAATGTATGTAATGTAATGCCGTTATGAATGTAATGCTGTCCAGTGTTAGTGTCCATACTGTCCAGTGTTATGAATGTAATGCTGTAATGTATGTAATGTAATGCTGTTATGAATGTAATGCAGTCCAGTGTTAGTGTCCATACTGTCTAGTGTTATGAATAGGTACTTGGCTGCTCAATAAAATTTTGTGATATGGGGCATATTGGTGACTGGCATTCTATTAAAAGCTAAATATGTGAGTAATTCAGCATTCCACTTTTTGGGCATTGAAAATAAAAAGTGACTTCTTTGGCTGGTCTTCTCCTTTGTAGATTTCTTAAGTTTGTGTGTGCTTATGCATCATCTTGTGCATTTCTTAACACAGAATTACAATTTATTGTATTCTTTAGGAAATTGCTCCAGAACTTCAATTTGTTGTGATGAACAGCTTGACTAAGTAACATACTTTTGATGATAGTCAGTTAGTCATGTCAATTGGATTCTTATGTCAAGCAATTTTTTCAAACATAGGAAACCCTGGACCTCAGGGTACCAGTGGACCAAAAGGAGATGTAGGACCTCAAGGAGCTCAAGGCCCATCTGGTCCTTCCGGTGATAGAGGCAGCCCTGGTGCCCCTGGTGTATCTGGCCAAACTGGAAATGCAGGTACACCAGGTTCACCTGGTCCACAGGGTGATCAAGGTCCTCAAGGACCACAGGGGACATCTGGTCCCCTTGGGCCCAAAGGTGCACCTGGTCCAACTGGTCCTAATGGGGCTGCTGGTCCAAGAGGTAATCCTGGAACTGCTGGTGATGTTGGACCTCAAGGGGCAGCGGGTCCTCAGGGTGATTCTGGTACACCAGGCAGTCAAGGCCCAGCTGGGCCTAAGGGCGACACTGGAACACCTGGAAGTGCTGGACCATCGGGACCGAGGGGACCAGCAGGAAATCCAGGCTCACCAGGTTAGTTGAATGATTTTGTAAAGCCAATTAGCGTTTTAAAATGAACATTGCTCCGATATAGCTGTTAAAGTTTTAGGTGATGGGTTGTTCTGTTGTAAATAGTGAATTAGAAAGCACTAATTATATTGCTGAGTCTATATTCTGCCATCAGCAGTGTTACTTTGGCTATATGACTAATGAGTGTGTATGTGCATGGGTGTGTTTGTGTGTGTGTGTGTGTGTACTTCTGCACATGTACATGTGTGTTTCTGATTCAAAACACATTTAGAATAACAATACAAGTTATACACTTCTAAATGAAGAAAACAGTATTGCATTGAAGAGCTGCTTCTGTTCTGTACACTACAGTGAATAGCATACAATAAGTAGCGTTGAAGAGGCATAATATTTTTCTAAAAACTGCAAAAAAAATTCTTCAAATTTATTTAGACAATAAATTGACCAAAAGCTGTTCATTAATTCTAAAAATGAATAACTAGTATTAAAAACTCTTTTAAAATAAATGTTGATATTGAGTACAACATTGATAGAAACTAAGACATGTGATTAATGGGTGTCGTTGGATGTATAGGAATTGCTAACATAGTTGCGAAAAATTTGCAATAGATGTACACAGATATAATTACGTCCATTTGCAATTGGAGAGTCACAGTGGATAAGCCACTGTCTGTTATGAAAGCTCTTTAAGAGCTCAGTAAATCGGATTAACAAAATGTTAATTTCTGTCATATCAGCCATAATTTCTTGTCTAATCTGGTTATGGTGACATAATCAAATGTACCGTGTATATCAGTGATGTCACACATAAAGATTTTGGCAGATTTTACATGGACTCAATTTAGCTCTGTATTTCTTACAATACCACAATTTGTTGAATTCAGGAACACCAGGCACTCAAGGTTCACCCGGTTTGAAAGGGCCGCAAGGTCAAGTGGGTGCATCCGGGTCAGTCGGGCAACCAGGACCATCTGGAGCCAGTGGCACTCCTGGAAGTCCAGGTTTGGCTGGTCCACAAGGCAGTCCTGGTCCAAGAGGTCCTGCGGGAACTCCTGGCTCTCCAGGAACACAAGGAAACAAAGGTGACGCAGGAACACCGGGTTCACAGGGTGCAACAGGATCCATTGGACCTGCTGGTCCTGCAGGACCCAAGGGCGACTCCGGAGCTCCTGGACCTGCTGGACAGCGAGGATCACCTGGATCAGCAGGAAATCCAGGTAAATAGAGAAATACTGTAAATAATTAAATTAATTAAATAAAAAAATTAAATAAAAAAATATATAATAAATAATAAAAAATAAAAAAATAATAAATAAATAAAAATAATTAAATAATACTGTAAATACTGTACTAAAACTGTATCTGCTTTAATTATGCTTGAGAGTTTAAAAGACTCCTTATATACTTTAATGCAGAATCAGATTATAATGCAAACACAGTAACTAGCTTTTAGTTAATACTCTGCATACATCAAATAAAATTGGTACAGAATGCACAGACCTTAATGGCCACTGAACTTTAGTGGCCAGTATATTTACATAGTAATTAGACATTGAACTTTAGTGGCCAGTATATTTACATAGTAATTAAACACATTAATAATGAATGTCTAATTATTTTTCCAATAGGCCAAGAAAGATTAAAACTAATTTTCATTAATAGCTTTATATAATATAAAGGGTAATTTGGACTCTGAAGTTTGTTAACAGCTACAAAAGAATCATACAACTACAAGTGATAGGAGTTTAGAAAATAGGCAAAGTTCAATTCATTTTCATGTAGTGAGAGACTGAACAAGCAGCGCATTGCTGTATAAGATTTTCTAGGGAACTGGACAATTCATTAACAGTTGTGTAACATTGCTAAGTACTAGTAAAAAAGCCTTGTTTATTTATACTTTTCTTTTGTAAGAACCGGCATTAGCATGGTAACAGCTTATTTGTAGAATCAAATTTAGTAATGGCAATAGCCAGTATGTACAGTAGTATGTTTGGTCAAGCATTGCTCTGTGTTTCATTATATATATATATATATATATATATATATATATATATATATATATATATATATATATATATATATATATATATATATATATATCTGTGTGTGTGTTTGTGTGTGTGTGTTTTTTTGTTTTTATGCTTGCTTGGTCATTGGTCAAGCACCTAATATTAGTGCTTCAAACGTTTTTGAAGTTCTCTTGATAAATTGTTCTCAAATTTTAAAATTTTACAGGTGCTGCTGGACCACAAGGACCTCAAGGTCCAAAGGGTGATGTTGGTACTGCTGGGGCTTCTGGTGCACCTGGTGATTCTGGGACTCAGGGCAGCCCAGGACCCCAAGGATCAGCGGGACAGAAAGGTGATACCGGTGCTTCGGGTTCTCCAGGACAACCTGGACCTGCAGGACCAAGTGGATCACCCGGTGATATGGGTCCAGCTGGCCCTGCCGGAGACATTGGTCTCCCTGGAGCACCTGGAACGCCCGGCACTTCTGGACAGGCAGGTTCTCCAGGTCCATTGGGTGGCAATGGATTGCCTGGTCCACAAGGTCCACAAGGACCTGCCGGACCACCTGGGCCAAAAGGTGATCAAGGGACAAAGGGTGACATTGGACCAGCAGGTAGTCCAGGAAACAATGGAGCCATAGGACAGCCTGGAACTTCAGGACCACAAGGTCAACCGGGACCAGCTGGAAGCCCTGGACCTAGAGGCGACTCTGGTACACCAGGAAATCCTGGAGCACAAGGCCAACCGGGACCACAAGGAACTGCAGGTAGTTAGACTGTTATGAGAAAAGTCTTATAATTAAGTGCTCGATGTTATAATTTGGCTTATATTGATGAATGGATTTTATTTTTTTATTTTTTTGTTTTATGTGAGTGCCACGGTGGTACATGTATGTAAGTCAATGGCTTTGCATAAAGTTGGCTTTTTGACTCAGAATTTGAGCCTGAGAGTCAGTGATTGGAGAGATATAAGACTTGGGAATTAAAATGCCCATTGGCACAGAGTGGAATCTATTTGATCTGTTTTTGAGCTAATGTCCAGGACTTTATTAACAAAGTGCTATATCAGTTTACATTTACAATGCAAATACTACACGTGACTCAGTTGAACCACAGCGCTTTTGACTTTGGTATTTTTAACTATGCTACAGCGCTATATAAATTGTTCAATTAACACAGAAATACCTTTTACATATAACTTATGTGATGTTTATATAAACTGGTTGCCATCATAGATAAGTCGGAATATTTTCAAATCTCAAGAAGAACTTGTACATATTTCTACTAATACATTGTCAACTATATGCTTTAGGCCAGCCTGGAACAGCAGGCAACAAAGGACCAACAGGAGATGCTGGTCCTGTGGGACCACAAGGTTCTCCTGGACAGGCTGGACAGCAGGGTGCAAAAGGAGACATTGGCCCCGCTGGTCCTGCTGGACCACAAGGGCCAAAGGGTCAACCTGGTCAGCCTGGCAGTCCTGGAACTGCTGGAACCAGAGGATCACCCGGTCTTTCCGGTCCAGTAGGAGCCCAGGGTCCATCTGGACCACAAGGGCTCAAAGGTGATGTAGGGCCATCTGGAGCTCCAGGACCATCTGGACCCTCAGGGACAATAGGACAGCCAGGATCTCCTGGTTCTCCTGGACAGCCAGGAACCAATGGAGCCACCGGACCAATTGGTCCTAAAGGGCAACTTGGTGACCCAGGCTCACAGGGTCCCTCTGGAGCTCCGGGGCCTCGAGGTGACTCGGGAAACAATGGTGCTCCAGGTACACCAGGACAACGTGGAGACATAGGACCAGCAGGAACCCTGGGTCAGCCAGGAGATCGAGGTCCGCCTGGACCAAATGGTCTTCCAGGTGATGCAGGAGCATCTGGAACTCCAGGTCAGCCAGGATCCCAAGGAGACCAAGGATCACCAGGAAGTCCTGGTTCAAATGGTCAGCCTGGCTCTCTTGGTCCTTCTGGTGCTTCTGGACAGCCTGGCCCACAAGGACCACAGGGATCACAAGGACCTAAAGGACCAACTGGAGACATAGGTTCGCCGGGTGATGCCGGATCGATTGGAACAGCAGGGTCAAAGGGACAACCAGGACCCGCAGGACCAGCAGGATCACCTGGTCCTCAGGGACAGAAGGGGCCTACAGGTGCAATAGGAGATAATGGCTCTCCTGGTCCACCTGGAAATTCAGGAGCTCAAGGTATTTGTATTTTTTGGGGAAACATTTTTTAATTATTTTCAGTCTAGCATAACATGACTTAGTTTCAATTTTTGAGTGCTGTCCCAAAATGTTGATGATAAGGAAAGAAATGTTATTGTCTCCAAGACATAAAAAACTTGATAGATGTATAGTTCGATCTTTTAGATGTTAGCTTCACAAATGTTGATGCATTTGTGCTGCTATTTTTAAAATGAGCTGCTCTTTGTTCTATTATAAATATACTAATTGGTGATATCAGCACCAAAATTCAAACATTCAACACCACAAATACTACCGGTGTCTGGATCAGTAACATGCACCTTAAAATGAGCAGCTGATAATGGACTGTTAGCAACAGAAATGAGCTGCTTGCAGGAGATCTTGGGAGTAAGGAGACTATAGAGAATAATTATAAATGAAGACATCAGAAAAAGACTGGGGATGCAAGAGACAATAATTATAGATAAAATCAGAAAAAGAAGACTTAAATGATATGGACATGTAAATAGAATGAAAGGCAATAGACAGTGGTTCTCACACAGTGGTTCTCACACAGGGCAGTCCCTACTGAACCACTTTAAACCTTGTTATATTATTATATTATATAAAGCACTCTATACATACAAAGAAGGCAAGAGAGGAAGAGGAAGGCCCAGGAAAAGGTGGATGGATAACATCAAAGAAGACTTTGAAAGATACTAGAGAAAGAGAGACTAGCAAACGAAAAAGACTATGGGAGAGATTTCTTGTCTAGCTATTGCTGCTAAAGAGCTGGCAGAAGGCTACTATGATGATGAAGATAATGATGAATCAGAGATATTTTTAGATTAGAACTAGCCTTATATCTTGATGGCCAACAGTTCACTTAATAAAATTGTTATCAGATCAATAATTAATCGTTGGTCTTGTTGGTTTCTAAGCATGATGTCCTCCTGTTTGATTGGTGGTGTGATAATTTGTCTGAAACAATTGGCCTCTGTCTCATCTAAAATAAGGATTCTCAATTCTCTTGAGATGAATGAACACTTGCATAAATTTTGTGAGATGCAATTTTGTAAGATGAGGCAGAAGTATTTTACACTAAAAGTATATTACACTCCTAAATTGTTATGCAGTGTGACTATCAAAACAATCATTTATTTATAGTAAGGTTTAGGTTATATCTAATTCAAAATAAAGCTTAGCACTTTTTGGTTAATCTAGTATGTATATATATATATATATATATATATATATATATATATATATATATATATATATATATGTGTGTGTGTATGTATGTATGTATGTATGTGTGCGTGTATTTGCTTATGTACATTATATGCATGTAAATATAATTGAGTAAGAGAATACACATGAGAGGTTTTAAAGCTAATTTTTTAAAATGTTGACTTGCAGGAACACCTGGGACTGCAGGTGCTGCAGGTGACCGTGGTCCTACTGGGCAGCCTGGTTCCCTTGGACCTCCAGGTCAACCTGGTGATGCAGGAGCAATTGGCGATCCTGGTCAAGCTGCTTCTCCAGGACTGCCAGGTGATACGGGCGCCACTGGACCCATGGGGCAGCCTGGATCACCGGGATCTGTTGGTCCACTGGGATCTCGTGGAGCTCCAGGAGACAATGGTCAACAGGGTGATCTTGGACTTCCTGGACCTAAAGGCCAGTCAGGTGCTTCGGGGAGTATTGGTCTTCCTGGAAGTGCGGGTCCTGCTGGATCTCCTGGCCCTCGTGGAGAGGTTGGGACTGCAGGAGGCAAAGGACCGACTGGTGCCGCAGGTCCTTCTGGACCTCGAGGAGATTCCGGTAATGATCATTTTTTTAAAAGGCAACTCTAAAACTTTAATCAGGATGCAGAAACATGGCTGGCTGTTGTACTATTCAAAAGTTGTCATTTAATCATTGAAATAATTAATTATTTACATTACAGGATATTTGTTTGTTACTTTCTTTGACTCATATAGAATTTTTCATTACACTTTATATATTCCTTGCAAATATTTTATGATTATTACTTTGTAAATGGTTGCCTTCAATTTTCTTTTCATAAGAATTTAGATATCTTTACCATCCATTTTGCTGTACATAACTCTATTTATGTTGCATTGAACTTGAATAATGCAAATTTTGAGGTGGTACTGTTATCCATTTGATGCATTCCAATTTGATTCACCATGTTTATGTTGCTGGTCTTATGTTGCTGAAAAAATAATTTTATCACAATATCATATTCTGAAATTTATTCCAAAATGACACTAGCCAAGAGGATCTGCAGAAAGTTAGTTTCTTATTTCAATGGAAGCACAATATATCCATGAAAGTTGTTCTGTTTTCTCCAGGTACACCAGGTGCACAAGGTCCTCCTGGGCCAGCTGGAGATGTAGGTCCTGCTGGGCCATCGGGACCAATTGGTGCTCCAGGTCCTGCTGGTCCTTCTGGAAATCCAGGAACTGATGGAACTCCAGGCATGAGATTATTCTTTATTACATGATATATAATATTGTTAGAACATTGAAGCCTACTGCAGCAGATGATTTGATATTAACTTTGAATATTTAACTAATAATTCTAAAGACCCTATCCCTAACCCTAACCCATGCCTTATGCTGCACTGATTGAAACAAAATTTTACAGACATAAAGAGGCATCTATCTTATTCTTATGAAATTTTGCACTTATGACATACATAGATGCCTCTTTATGTCTGTAAAATTTCATTTCAATCAATCAATCGCAAACGTTATTTACAGACATAAAGATACATCTAGCTATGTCATAAGTGCAAAATTTCATAAGAATCTATTCACTCCTTTTAGCATTTTTCAGCGTTTGCAATTTGCTGTTACTGCTTATAATATTAACCCCAACCCTAACCCTAGGTAATGACTAAGCAATCACCGATTGAAATGAAATTTTACAGACATAAACATATATCTATCTATGTCATAAGTGCAAAATTTCATAAGAATCTATTCACTCCTTTGAGCATTTTTCAGCGTTTGCAATTTGCTGTTACTGCTTATAATATTAACCCCAACCCTAACCCTAGGTAATGACTAAGCAATCACCGATTGAAATGAAATTTTACAGACATAAACATATATCTATCTATGTCATAAGTGCAAAATTTCATAAGAATCTATTCACTCCTTTGAGCATTTTTCAGCGTTTGCAATTTGCTGTTACTGCTTATAATATTAACCCTAACCCTAACCCTAGGTAATAACTTAGCCTTCTCTGATTGAAACGAAATTTTACAGACATAAACATACATCTATCTGTGTCATAAGTGCAAAATTTCATAAGAATCTATTCACTCCTTTGAGCATTTTTCAGCGTTTGCAATTTGCTGTTACTGCTTATAATATTAACCCTAACCCTAACCCTAGGTATAGCCACTTAGCCTTCACCGATTGAAACGAAATTTTACAGACATAAAGATACATCTATCTGTGTCATAAGTGCAAAATTTCATAAGAATCTATTCACTCCTTTTAGCATTTTTCAGCGTTTGCAATTTGCTGTTACTGCTTATAATATTAACCCTAACCCTAACCCTAGGTAACCACTTAGCCTTCACCGATTGAAACGAAATTTTACAGACATAAACATACATCTATCTGTGTCATAAGTGCAAAATTTCATAAGAATCTATTCACTCCTTTGAGCATTTTTCAGCGTTTGCAATTTGCTGTTACTGCTTATAATATTAACCCTAACCCTAACCCTAGGTATAGCCACTTAGCCTTCACCGATTGAAACGAAATTTTACAGACATAAAGATACATCTATCTGTGTCATAAGTGCAAAATTTCATAAGAATCCATTAACTTCTTTGAGCATTTTTCAGCATTTGCAATTTGCTGTTACTGCTTATAATATTAACCCTAACCCTAACCCTAGGTAATAACTTAGCCTTCTCTGATTGAAACGAAATTTTACAGACATAAACATATATCTATCTATGTCATAAGTGCAAAATTTCATAAGAATCTATTCACTCCTTTTAGCATTTTTCAGCGTTTGCAATTTGCTGTTACTGCTTATAATATTAACCCTAACCCTAACCCTAGGTAACCACTTAGCCTTCACCGATTGAAACGAAATTTTACAGACATAAACATACATCTATCTATGTCATAAGTGCAAAATTTCATAAGAATCTATTCACTCCTTTTAGCATTTTTCAGCGTTTGCAATTTGCTGTTGCTGCTTATAATATTAACCCTAACCCTAACCCTAGGTAACCACTTAGCCTTCACCGATTGAAACGAAATTTTACAGACATAAAGATACATCTATCTGTGTCATAAGTGCAAAATTTCATAAGAATCCATTAACTTCTTTGAGCATTTTTCAGCATTTGCAATTTGCTGTTACTGCTTATAATATTAACCCCAACCCTAACCCTAGGTAACCACTTAGCCTTCACCGATTGAAACGAAATTTTACAGACATAAAGATACATCTATCGATGTCATAAGTGCAAAATTTCATAAGAATCTATTCACTCCTTTGAGCATTTTTCAGCGTTTGCAATTTGCTGTTACTGCTTATAATATTAACCCTAACCCTAACCCTAGGTAACCACTTAGCCTTCACCGATTGAAACGAAATTTTACAGACATAAAGATACATCTATCTGTGTCATAAGTGCAAAATTTCATAAAAATCTATTCACTCCTTTGAGCATTTTTCAGCGTTTGCAATTTGCTGTTACTGCTTATAATATTAACCCTAACCCTAACCTAGGTAACCACTTAGCCTTCACCGATTGAAACGAAATTTTACAGACATAAAGATACATCTATCGATGTCATAAGTGCAAAATTTCATAAGAATCTATTCACTCCTTTGAGCATTTTTCAGCGTTTGCAATTTGCTGTTACTGCTTATAATATTAACCCTAACCTAACCCTAGGTAACCACTTAGCCTTCAGATTGAAACGAAATTTTACAGACATTAAGATACATCTATCTGTGTCATAAGTGCAAAATTTCATAGGAATCTATTCACTCCTTTGAGCATTTTTCAGCGTTTGCAATTTGCTGTTACTGCTTATAATATTAACCCTAACCCTAACCCTAGGTAACCACTTAGCCTTCACCGATTGAAACGAAATTTTATAGACATAAAGATACATTATTATTAATATTATTATTATTATTATTAATATTATTATTATTATTATTATTATACATTTCAACACCTTTTGATATGATGTTATTCTGTTATCTTTTTTGTTCAGGTACACGAGGACAACCAGGCGACCAAGGAGCAAGTGGACCAGCAGGAAATGATGGTGCCCCAGGACCTAAAGGTGATGCAGGTCCTCCAGGATCAAATGGATCCCCAGGTGCCACTGGTCCTGCTGGAAATGCCGGACCTAATGGTGACACAGGAGTTGCAGGTGGTGCTGGACTTAGAGGACCTCCAGGTGCAGCTGGACAGCCTGGCCAACAAGGCCCTAGGGGAGATATTGGTAGTCCCGGATCTGCTGGAGACAATGGGCAACCTGGTTCAGCTGGTGATAGTGGATTACCTGGGCCCCAAGGACCACGAGGTGCACCTGGTTCTCCTGGAGATGCTGGTGAGTTTTCAAGTTTCCTGGTTTGACAACTGTGCTGTTTATTTTTTATTGAAAGAAATTGCATAAACAATTACCATAAGTTTTGTCCTGAGTGATTCTTCAGAAGAGGCGCTATACAAATACTCTGTTACATTACATTACATTACATTACAAGTTTGTTTTTGTACTAATAGAAACCAGCTCAAGTTTGTTCAGCCCTTTGACCACTTTGAATAGAAACTGATATTTCAAAGTGTACATTTCTGTATTTCTAATTGGATTATCACTAATTTGAGATTCATTTGCCTTTCCTTTTTCAACATTCTTACAGGAACGCCAGGTAATGCTGGATCTCCTGGACCACAGGGACCTTCAGGACAACCCGGCACATCTGGTGCATCTGGCCCAAGTGGATCGCCGGGACAGAGAGGGCAGACAGGACCTTCTGGGCCTCGGGGATCTTCAGGACCCAGAGGTTCAGTTGGAGCTCCAGGAAACCCTGGTCAGCAAGGTCCTTCTGGCCAGCCTGGGCCTTCCGGACCATTAGGTCCTCAAGGCCCACAAGGACCTAAAGGAAATCTTGGGGATATTGGTTCTCCAGGTGATCAAGGAGCTAAAGGAGATCAGGGTACACAGGGTTCTGCCGGAGCTCCAGGTTCAAGAGGTGATGTTGGATCAACTGGACCTGCTGGAAGCCCAGGTCCACGAGGTTCTCCAGGACCACGGGGAAATCCCGGGACTCCAGGCTCACCCGGTTCAAGAGGTGATCAAGGATCAGCTGGACCTTCTGGACTTCAGGGACCACGTGGTCAGCCTGGTCCTACAGGACCACAGGGAGTTGTTGGACCCAAGGGAGATGCAGGATCAAAGGGTGATTCTGGATCACCTGGCCCAGCAGGACAACCTGGCTCTCCAGGTATGAGCATTTCGTGGATGGTGATCTCAGTATTAATAATATAATGGATGCTTAATTTTGTGCAGCCATATGGTTAAATGATTATGATGAGACACAAAACATTTATAAACAATGCAAAGCAAATTCACTGTTTATTAATTTATTGTGAATTTTAAGTTAGCAATGTTTTATTATTGAAAATTTGGTCATTCCAAGTTTATCTCGAACTTTTTGAATCAGTAGTAAATAATACCTAAAATAGTAAAATTATGTTTCATTCCTTTATTTGTACCTTTGTATCAGGGGGCCCAGGTTCTCTAGGTCCTGCTGGACAGAAAGGTGATTCGGGTGCTCCTGGATCTCCTGGAACTGTTGGTGCGACTGGTCTTGCAGGACCAAAAGGTGATACAGGTGCTTTAGGTCCGGCTGGTCCAGCAGGAAATCAAGGACCAAAAGGACCTGCTGGTAATCCAGGCACTCCAGGTTCAGCTGGATTGAAAGGAGATCTGGGTCCGCAGGGTCCATCAGGCCCTTCAGGTTCACCTGGACCTAGAGGAGATATTGGTCCGGCAGGTGATGCTGGACCACAGGGTCCAGCAGGACAACAAGGATCGCCTGGTTCTCAGGGTCCTTTGGGACCACAAGGGCCACTGGGTCAACAAGGTTCACAGGGACCCAGAGGATTGCCAGGCACCAGAGGATTGGCTGGACCTCAAGGAGATGTTGGACCACAGGGACCAACAGGTCCAGCTGGGCAGCAAGGGACATCTGGTCCAAAGGGTGATATTGGTTCTCCTGGCCCTACAGGTCCTGCCGGACCAAAAGGTGTTTCTGGACCTTCTGGACTTCAAGGACCAAAAGGAGATGTTGGGCCTCAGGGCCCGTCAGGACAAGCTGGAGATTTAGGTAATGAAATTTGTTTTGCATAGTAATGAAGCAAAATTATTAATTATAAATTATGTATTGAATATCATATGCTAAGCTACTGCTATAGTACAGTTGCTAAAGAGGTTGCTAGCAAGATTTTATTAAATTCCTTTTAACCCTATGGACAGTAAAACCGGTATTTCGGTTCATAACCTATTGGTTATACACAACGCTGGCCACCACAAATGGTTAAAAGACTATTCTTTTACAATGTAAGACTATTCATACAATGTAAGTATGTGTTCAATGGATTCACCAATTGTGAATAAGCTTATTTTGAACCGGTATATTATTAACATTAGTGAACAGAGATAAAAAAGTGTTCATGATCTTTATATTTTCAGAGATATTTGGCATGTATAAATAATAAAGCTAAGACATAAATTTGCATTTAGTTCTAGTTCTTGCAGTTGTAATATTCAGAAATATTTACATGTTTGACTTGAGATAGTCTGTAAAGGAAGATAGATGAAAACTGGCATCAATCTTAACTGAGTTCATTGACTTCAATAAGAATGCATGGGACTGCATAAGCCAAGGCACTTTATTATATGATTCTAATTTTTCTTATTTGACGGTCACTTAACTTATTAAATGTTTACAAACACCTTACAAATATCAGCTTTGAAAGTTTTTTCAGTAATTGTGATTAACTTAAACAATTTTAATTAAGTGAGTTAATGACAAATATAGTTTCAGAAGAAACAAAATATTATGCAAACTAGATGACAAAATGTAATCTCCATTAGTATATTTAGGCAGATGATAATCACGAAGAAGTAGACTAAAAATAAATTTGATATCTATTTGTAAATCTCACTACTGTAAGTAGTATGAAGACCAGTTAGACATTTTGCCAAAGATTACATCTTAAAGGTAGATGTTAAAATAAATAAATGTGTGAGAATTGCAATATTTCTGAGGTTCAAAACAAAAATTTCAATATATATTTGAATTTTAGCAACCAGCTTAACAAGATTAATGGATCCTGATTAGATGTTTTGCTGGTTTTTCCATTTTTCTATTTAGCAAAAGCCCCATTGACCTAGAGTTAACCTAGAGTTTTGAAATACTTTTATTACCAGATATTCCATTATGATATAATTGTTAATTATGCATACTTTTAGTAATATAAAATGTTTTGGCAAATTACAAATTTTAGGTCCAGCTGGACAACCTGGGCCTGCTGGTGCAAAGGGGGACACCGGTGTACCTGGACCAGCTGGATCAGCTGGTTCACCAGGCCCACAGGGTCCACAAGGTGATAAAGGAACACCTGGAACTTCAGGCTCAAATGGTCAACCAGGTCCTCAAGGTGCAACAGGACCTTCAGGGCCACAAGGTCCACAAGGTACTTCTGGGACTCCTGGTTTGCCTGGACCCGTTGGAATAGCTGGTCCAGCAGGACCGAGGGGAGATTCAGGCTCACCAGGTGATGCGGGGCAACCCGGACCAGCTGGTCCACCTGGCAATCAGGGTCCTAGAGGCAATCCTGGTACTCAAGGTCAGCAAGGGCAACAGGGCCCAAAAGGCGACACGGGATCACAAGGATCAAGAGGAGCGCCGGGAAGCGCAGGCAATCCTGGTGCACGTGGAGATGCTGGAGGTCCAGGCCCTATAGGTAAACAGACGTGGCTGATATGGCTTCTAAAGTTCATTAAAGCACACATTTTAAGATATCTGACTTATTTCACAATTTGTCTAAAATTAAACTTTCTGCAGGATTCTCCACAATATAATTGATTATTGCTAGCTTCATGTTCCACTATATATGAATTCCGTGGAAGGAACTGCAATTAGTTTTAAATCTCAGTCTGAAATAGTCAGAATTAGCTATTCCTAAAGACTGGAATCAAAAGAACAAACAAATTTAGGTTGTTCCTATTGCCATAGGGAAACCAAATATTATTTTCAATTTTTAAAGACTTATCTGTACTATATATCTACTATCTAGAAGGTTTAATTGAAGTTTATATTTTTCAGTTCTGCTATTTGATCTTAGTTTTGAATAGTTTTTCTTGATAGTGTGCTCCATTTTCTTTTAGGTAATCCTGGAACAACTGGTGCTTCCGGAGCAAATGGAGACACTGGTGCAACTGGTCCAGCAGGAACTCTTGGTGCAGTTGGATTACCAGGTAGCAGAGGTGACCCAGGTGCAGCGGGTAATGCAGGACAGCCTGGTGATATAGGATCACCCGGTGATGTCGGAACATCAGGGCAACCTGGACAACCGGGGCCAAGAGGTCCATCTGGACAACCTGGACAGCCTGGCTCTCCAGGGGCCACTGGCTCAATTGGTGATATTGGACCTCAAGGACCTGCTGGTTCTCCTGGTCAACAGGGTCAGTCGGGATCTCAGGGGCCAGCCGGTAACCCTGGAAATCCTGGTTCTGCTGGGTTGCAGGGACCTCCAGGTTCAAGAGGAGACCCAGGAAACCCAGGACCTGCTGGACCAGTTGGATCTGCAGGTGCACAGGGAGCCACAGGGTCTCCTGGAGCACCTGGACCAACAGGTAATAGTGGAGCACCGGGGCCACCGGGGACTAATGGGGCTGCTGGAGCACAAGGATCAACAGGTGACGCTGGTCCGAGAGGGAGCCCAGGATCACCAGGTTCTGCAGGAACTGCTGGTATTCAAGGACCAAAAGGACAGTCAGGGCCTGTTGGTCCTTCTGGATCACAGGGACAACCAGGACCCTCAGGTCAACCTGGTCCTAAAGGAGAAAAAGGCACAATCGGGGATGCCGGAACGCCAGGAACGCCAGGATCGCAAGGTCAGCCAGGTGCTCCAGGAACAGCAGGACAGGCTGGACCACCTGGATCTGCAGGGCTTCAGGGTCAGCCTGGACCTTCGGGAGCTCCTGGCCCAGATGGAACACTTGGATCACCAGGGTCTAGAGGTGATGTCGGAGTGCCAGGTGACATAGGAACCCAAGGTTCTCCAGGACCTCAAGGACCAAGAGGTCAACCAGGATCAGTAGGACCTCTAGGTTCTCCAGGACCTTTAGGACCAAGAGGTGACCCTGGAACACCAGGTTCTGTAGGAAGTCCTGGGGCCACTGGTAGTCCTGGATCTCAAGGTGCAACAGGAAGTCCTGGACCTCAAGGATCTCCTGGAACTGCTGGAAATCCTGGTCAACAAGGACCAAAAGGAGATATTGGTCAAGCTGGTGATGCTGGAAGTCCTGGACCGACTGGGCCAAGTGGATCCCCAGGACAGCCGGGCCCGCAAGGTCCAAATGGACAACCTGGAAACCAAGGTTCTCAAGGACCTCAAGGCCAGCCAGGACCTTCTGGATCTCCTGGAACTCGTGGAAATCCTGGAAGTCCGGGACCTAGTGGCAATTCTGGAGATAGAGGTGAGTAGCTTTTTGTGACATGCATTCTTCTTGCAGATGAATAGTTGAATTTAGGCTCTGATAACTCTATGGACGTCAGCAGTATTAGCTATAGACATAAAATTTATGGTTTACAAGGCAATGATATTACCAATCCTGATGTACGGATCCAAATGGTGGAAGACGAAGAAAGAAGATGAAAGAATGATACTTACCTTTGAAATGGCATGTCTAAGAAGAATGTTAGGATTTACAAGAAGAGATAAATAAGATCAGGAATGAAGTAACCAGAGAAAGAACGAATATGATGGACACAGCAATAGACAAAATCCAAAGAAGACTACAGTTGTTTGGACGCATGACAAGAATGGGGGGAAGAAAGACTGCCTTTGAGAGCTCTGGACTGCCTGCCATGCAGTGGCGGCTCCACCGGGGGGCCGGGGGGCCCGTGCCCCCCTAGTGAGAGCCTGGCCCCCCCAGTGGCCCCCCAGTTGGGACCCTATACTTAATGCTACATACATTAAACAACAAATGGTTGGCCCCCCATGATTAGAAGTTGCCACCCCAATGCCCCCCCCACTTGCCAAATCCTAGAGCCGCCACTGCTGCCATGTTGTAGGAAATAGAAGTAGAGGAAGACAAGCTAAGAGAAGGATAGCCATAAAGCAGGGGTGGGCAACCTGTGGCCTGTGGGCCTCATGCGGACTGCAGACGACTTTTATGTGGTCAGCCGGAGCACAAGTAACAATTTAAGAATTTTTTTGGAAAGGATAAAATGGTAGACTCACATTGGCTGACTTTGCATTTTCTGTGGACATGTTGAAGAAACTTAATGAATTGAACATAAAAGTTGCAAGGAAAAGAAATTCTTGTGCATGAATTGTTCAGTACATTAATGTCAAGTCTTTTCAAACTAAGATTGTCAATTCTCAAGGCATTTGAAAGAAAATAACTTTACTCACTTTCCTTACCTTAGAACACAAACTGTTACTCTCTCAAAGACAGTAAGTAGGCTAGAATACAGCGAGCAAAAAGACGAGTTTGCAAGGAAGTTTACTGATTTTAGAATTCTAGAAGAAAAATTTAATATCTTGACTTGTCCATTTGCTGCTAATATAGAGACATCAGCAGCATAAATATTCCAGCTGGAGTTTATAGTTCTCCAAAGTGACTAAACTCTGAAAGAGTGTTTTTGAACTTCAAAACTAACAGAATTTTATTCATCTATTGACATCATCAAGTTTTTCTGTTTTATGAAACTTTTCCTATTAAGTCTTTGTCTTTCATTGGTTCATCATACATCTGCAAACAGACATTTTTAACTCTAAGCATTAACAAATCAAAAATAGTAATCTTTGTTAACAGATGTTAATCTCCAGTCATTCTTGCCCATATCAATGAGAAACTTAAAACATGTTACAAAAAACCTAAAACTATCAGAAATTTTTCTTAGTTGCAAAAATCTAATTAATGTAATAGTAAATAAATGTTGAGAATCTAATATCAAATTTGGTCTTCTTTATACAACTGTGCAACTGTTTGACTACACAAACATGAACTTTGGAAATAAAATTTAAATTATTGTTACGAGATGCATGTTGTTATCGTGATGCGGCTCACTTAACTTATGGCCGGGACTCATGCGACCCTTCATGAAAAAAAGGTTGCCACCCCTGACATAAACAAAGGTGTAGGAAAACAAAACCTGAACTACATTGCTATTAGAAGTCATCTATGATATGTCATTTGTCTGCTTTGACTTGTATTCAACTCTTTTGTATCTAAATTAAGTTAATCAAGTCAACACAGAGTTACAAGAATTTATGTGTATGCCTGTGATAGCAATCAGCAGAAACACTGCAAGAAAACTTTTTATTTAATAAAATGAAGTAATTGTTGACAAAAATATTTTATGTATGCTGATTTAAAATGATTCCTGTTCTATTTCATAGGTAATCCTGGAAGTCCTGGTGCACAAGGACCTCCTGGCAGCACTGGTCCATCTGGAAATGTAGGTGCATCAGGTCAACCTGGCCAACAAGGATCACCTGGTTCACAAGGTCCATTAGGTGATGCTGGGTCCACTGGTCCACCAGGACCAAATGGTAATCCTGGACCAGTAGGACCTGTTGGTTCTAAAGGTGATGTTGGTAGCTCTGGTCCACCTGGACAGCCTGGAGTCCAAGGAAGTCCTGGACCATCAGGTTCTACTGGAATCGCTGGAGAAAAAGGACCTCTTGGCCCACCTGGCCCTCCAGGGCCTTCTGGTAATAGAGCTGCAAAAGGTGAAGATGGAGTGCCGGGAAGTCCTGGTCAAGCTGGAAACACCGGACCAGCAGGAGATCCAGGAGCACAAGGTAGCCCTGGTCAACCAGGCAGTCAAGGACCCGCTGGACAGCCAGGTTTGGCTGGACCAAAAGGCGGTATTGGATTTCCAGGAGCAGCTGGAACACCAGGCACTCAAGGACCTAAAGGCTCTCCTGGAGACGCTGGATCGAGAGGCGATATTGGTCCAGCTGGAGACTCAGGTGCTCCAGGAAATCCAGGTAGGAAACTTATCTACAAACTGCAAACAACTGCCAGAAACTGGAATAGTGATGTACTCGTAGTTGCGCTCTAAAGGCGTCGGGCCAACATGTCTCTCTGATGAGTTATGTTTTGCCCGGAACGATCCATCACTTGCTCGACTGCACTCTTTTCTTCATCAACTACAATACTTCTCTCAAGAATATGAGTATCCACTGTAACAAAGAGTTTTCGATTGCCGCCTCTCAAGTTTTGATTTGTTACATCACAATAATAATAATAATAATAATAATAATAATAATAATAATATATAATAATATAACAAGGTTTAAAGTGGTTCAGTAGGGACTGCTCTGTGTGAGAACCATAAAGTCTCCATAAAGTCTCTCAAGAAGATTCTAAGACTTGTGTTTTCGGAATATCATATCTGTGATACTATGATAAATGTATTGTCATTAATTAGCACACTTATGTAGAAGTATAAGAATTGTTAATGATTAATTATTAATGACTCACTTAAAGCTGTTGATTAGATTCAGAGTTAATAATAATAATAATAAATAATAATAATAATAATAATAATAATAATAATAATAATAATAATAATAATAATAATAATAATAATGCACTTCTATAGCACCAGTTCTAATACCTAAGGGTATCAATCGATGGTACTTCATATCCATCCGCAAAAGACCAGGTCATTCCAGAGAGTTAGATTTTATAATTATTTGTTATGAAGATTGAGGATATATTTGGGCAAAGTTTTTAGATTTTCTTCCCTATTCGAAATTATCTTGCAACTTTTTAGTATTCATGCATGAATTAATTTTAAAATATAATAATCTTTAAAATATAGACAGTGTTTACTACAGTTCTGATTTCTACCATACAGGCCCAGCTGGATCAGCAGGACCGGCAGGACCAAAAGGTGATCCAGGACCGATTGGACCAGCGGGTTCTCCAGGGCCAAGTGGTACACCAGGAGCTAGTGGAAATCAAGGTGCAACGGGTCCAGCTGGTCCGGTTGGAGATATTGGAGCTAGAGGTGATTCAGGAGCAGCAGGCAGTCCCGGTCAGTCGGGACCAGCTGGACCTTCAGGTACCCCTGGACTAACAGGACAGCCTGGACAACAAGGAACAAAAGGTAATATAACAGCACCTAAATTGGGATCATCATATCCAAGAAATCTCTCATAAAATTACAAAAAATATAGGAATTTTAGCTAGAGCAAATCCATCAATTCCTTCTCATCATCTGATCCTGTTGTATAAAGTTCTCATTTTACCATTATCTAACATGTTGTAATTTGTCCTTGGGAAACTATTCAAATACAAGTATTAATAAGCTGTCTCCTTCAAAAAAGGCGATAAGGATTATATCCCACTCCCCCTTCCTCGCATATACTGATCCCCTTTTCAAACACCTACACCTTTTAAAAGTTCATGATATCCAGGTTATGCAGACAGCCATCTTCATGTTTAAAATAAAGAATATGCTTCTTCCTGTACACTTTCAGACATGCTTTAACCTCTGCTCTGATATCCAACCACATTATACCCAAAGTACAATAGACAACTTCTTTGTTGACACAAGAAACACGTCATTATATGAGAAATGTGTTAAAATTTCTGGTCCTAAAATTTGGAACGCATTATCAAATGACATTAAGCAAATTAGATCCCTCTATAAAGTTAAAGAAACTTTCTCCGATTCTTTAATCTCAAAATATGTGTCAGTATATATGTAATATTACAGCTTATAATTTGACTGTATCTGCACTCTGCAACATATGTTAAAATTTTCACTCGTGTAATACATGAAATAATCTATGTAATAATCTATCAGTTTTTTAAATCATATTTGTACAATCAGAATTTATTTTCTTTTAAAAATATTGCAGTTGCATCTCAAATATTTGAATTTGTATCTGGAATATTGATTCATAGGGAATGCAGGCTTTGAACAGAGATTGCTTCTCTTCTCCTGCTTCTCCATTTTAGTATCCTAATCCCTTAACGTCAATTTTAATATATGAAATATTTAATGTATGAAATATTTAATATATCAAATATCGAAATATGAAATATTTTTACATTTGTCTTTACAGCTATTTTTCCGATATTGAATTCTATTATTAAAGATCTTTTGGTTCTGACTTTGATACTGATAAACTGATTCTGATTCTGAAGGTGATCAAGGCACAAAGGGACCTGCTGGAGCCAAAGGAGATCAAGGTGCAACTGGCCCAACAGGACCAAGTGGTCAAGCCGGGCCGTCTGGACCTACTGGGTCAGCTGGACCACAAGGACCAAGAGGAGAGGCTGGGACACGAGGAGGTCCTGGTCTAAATGGAGACAACGGATCCCCAGGGCCACAAGGACCTCCTGGACCACAAGGTCATTTATATTTGCATATATACAGTGTATATAACATATATATATATATATATACATACATACACACACAATGTATATATATATATGCACATATATATTGTCAATAATTTAAAAGTCTATCGGTTACCAGTAGTTGCCAGGTTGGAATTTGAAGTCGGAGAGTACCGGTATATGTGATTGTGGCTACTTCAGTTGCCAAAGTGCTTATAATTTCTGCTGTTGTTTTTTATTGCATTAGGTAAAAATACATATTTAATTAGATATTTGGGTCTTTTATTACCTCCTAAATAAAGTTCTAAATAAAGATATTAAACATCTAACCAATGGTATTAAGCATCTGACCAATGGTAAAGATATTAAACATCTGACATCTATTGTCTTACTGTAGCCAATTTTTTTATTTAGGAGGTCCTGGTGTTCAAGGTCCTCCAGGTCCAAGAGGAGAGAGTGGAACTCCAGGATCTATTGGAGCTGCAGGCCAGCCTGGTCCTAAGGGAACAACTGGAGATGTTGGCTTACGAGGTGACAACGGTTTGCCAGGTGATTTGGGATCTCCAGGAGATACAGGTTCACCAGGACCAGTTGGACCTGCAGGTCAGAGAGGACCAGCAGGCCCTACAGGAGCAATTGGCTCTCCAGGAACCAGAGGTGACATTGGGTCACCGGGGACTCAAGGTCCTCGGGGAGATTCGGGACCACAAGGCAATACTGGTCCTGCTGGGCCAGCTGGTGCCCCTGGCATAAGAGGAGATGTTGGCTCATCTGGGGCACCCGGTGTCATTGGGTCCCCGGGACAGCAAGGTCCAAGAGGCGATACTGGGTCTCAGGGCCAACAAGGATCTGTTGGAGGCCCTGGGCAAAGAGGTGACTTAGGACCTCCTGGAGCAGCTGGGACAAAGGGAGACACTGGTTCAGTCGGGGCTACTGGAGCTCCTGGACCAGCCGGTCCAGCGGGTCAGCCGGGTGCTAGAGGTGCGCCAGGTTCAAGAGGAGACGCAGGTAGTCGTGGGGCTAATGGATCGCCAGGACAAGCTGGACCTGCTGGTGACGCTGGATCACCTGGATCCCAAGGAGCACCAGGACCCACGGGCCCTGCAGGCGACAAGGGTTTGTCGGGCAGTATTGGTTCTCCTGGGTTGCCAGGAGCTACTGGAGATAATGGATCACCGGGTTCTGCAGGTGACTTAGATATTATTACTTATTTCTTGACTTTATTTTGAATTTGGTTTCACAAATTTGGTTTTAAAAACAATGTGATTAGTAGCCGCATGCAATGATTCTCGATGCAGCCAATCAATCTGTGTTTATTACAGAGACTAGGGTTTGACGACTGCAATAAAAATAAATTAGTCTTACCTAACCCTAAGCCTAACTATTCAAATTTTCCCTAGCCCCACTTAGTCCCCATCAGATTTTACTGTCCCCATCCTGCCTCAATAAGATTTTCACAACTAAATCCTTTAATTGTCAGATTGCCTCCATCAGTATTCAATTGTTCAGCAGGGTATGGACAGCTGAAACCCAACATTTTCTATCTCCTTGGGTAGGGCCAGTCACAAACAGTGTGCAGGAACTGCTATCCTTACCCTCTTTTCAATTGAAACTACATCTACATACAGTCTCCACCCCAGTACAGTTCAATCTGTGTCCCATTCGTACCTCAATCATGTCTCTATTCACATTTCTCAGGTTAAATTCAATATAAAATTTCAGAGTCATTACTTTAAATATCAAAGTCAGTGAATAACTGACATTTTGTGAGAAATCATGATGATCAGAAGGTCCTCGATGAAATTCCAAAAGATTAGAAGTAATTATGACATCAACTCAACGAAGGATGTTGCTAGCCTAGCCTGCCCCTGGCCACTTTTCATTCCACCAAGAAACTAACATTCGTAGTAGCTCACTGTAACTAAAATTCATTCATAGTTGAGCGCCTTGGACAGAAACAAACAAAACGTTTTCGCTGCAATTGAAGTGTAAGTCACAGACTTCATGACAGCCTTTTGGCTGCTCGACTGTCATACCACCATTTTTATAGCTCTACTAGTTCTAATACACGAAGATATTGATCCATGGCACTTGATAGTTTACTTGAAATCTATCAGCAACAGATTGGGTCAGTAATGGAGATATAAGATAGAGTGTAAAACTGTTTAATAGACCATGGAGGGAAAATAAATTTCAATTGATGCAGTTGAAAATAACTTAAAATTGTTGTTGTTGTTGTCGTCGTTGTCGTTATTGTTATTGTTTTAACAAGATGCATTAAGGTAAATCAAATAGATCATTTAGTGTAGTAGAAATACAACATAAGTCATTAAATTTTTCAGGACCCGTTGGTCAACCTGGTCCTCAGGGATCTCAAGGACAACCTGGACCTCAAGGGCCTACAGGTTCAACAGGACAGCCTGGACCAGCTGGAGCCAGAGGTGACACTGGAACAAGAGGTGCTCAAGGACAAAAGGGAGACACGGGATCTACTGGTCCCGCTGGCCAGAGGGGATCAGCAGGTCCTGCTGGAACTAGTGGTTCTAGTGGTGCTCCTGGTGAAGCTGGTTCAAAAGGTGATATTGGTCCAGCAGGTGACCCAGGAACTCAAGGCCAACAGGGACCCAGAGGCCCTCCAGGAACTCAAGGCTCTGCAGGATTAAGAGGAGATTCTGGCTTGCCGGGTCCATCGGGACAGCCTGGTCAACAGGGACCCGCTGGAGATAAAGGATCGACAGGCGCAAAAGGAGACTTAGGATCTCCTGGACCGCCTGGACCATCCGGTAGCATAGGTAAGCGTCTAATTGTATACCAGCTATTATATGCTCATTTCCAAGACCATTCAGGACTACTCAAGTGGCATTTGTATTATGATTATCCCCTCCCCCCAGAATTTCAAGAAATGGCTGTGCTGTGCATAAATATATTCATTCATTCATTCATTCATAACTGACAACTTATATAGCGCAGTATGCATGACAAAAAGGTCAAAATCAAGAGCACTTTACAGCAAATAAAATATCTCAACTGTACGAAATATTAAACAAGTGTGTTTTGAGTGTGTTTTTGTATATACCGGTATGCATTGTCAAACGCCATAGTTTCAGTAGCGTAGCCATGGGGTTGTTTGGGGTTATTCAAACAACCCCTTTCCAAAAATATGACCAACACAATTTATGTAAATCCGTTGACTTTTGGTCGAAGGATGGGTAGTGGGGGAGGGGGGGGTCGACCGCGGCTTCAGTGTTCAGCTGCATAGTGCCTCCAGTTAACAACCCCACTTTGCATAAGGTGGCTATGCCACTGCATAGTTTACTTCAATTTCTGGTTTTAGGTGCCCCTGGTACACCTGGCGCCCAAGGACAAAGAGGAGACGCAGGATCGCCTGGACCATCAGGATCTCCTGGACAGCCAGGTCCAATTGGCGCCCCCGGGATTTCAGGAAGCACAGGAGATCAGGGTTCCACAGGGAATGCAGGTTCAAAAGGTGATCCTGGATCTACCGGTGCTCCAGGCCCCAAAGGAGACATTGGAGGTCCAGGACCTGCTGGACCTGCTGGACCACCTGGAGGTGCAGGACCCAAAGGACCAAAAGGGTCGCCAGGTGATGCAGGGCCAAGTGGTCCTGCAGGCCCGTTAGGTTCACCAGGTCAATCCGGGTCCACTGGAACACCTGGATCACCTGGAGCGCCTGGATCCCCAGGCCCTCTAGGCTCCGCTGGACCAAGAGGTGATGCAGGACCACAAGGTCCACCAGGAAGTGGTGGAGATACTGGGGCTCCTGGACCTGCAGGACAACCAGGAGACGCCGGAACACCTGGAACCGCAGGAGCCACTGGCATGCCCGGAGCAGCTGGTCCTAACGGCGATATTGGACAACCAGGAATAGCAGGTTCCCGTGGTGATTCTGGCACGCCAGGAGGCAAAGGTCCTGCCGGAGACGCTGGCTCACCAGGTCCTGCAGGCCCTGTAGGAGCACCTGGCCCTGCAGGACCTAAGGGAAGTCTTGGAGATGCTGGATCACCAGGTTTATCTGGACCTCAAGGTAAATAAACACACTCGTTCCTTTCAGGCATACTTATTCGAGTGAAATCTAGATAAATATACTATTACTAAATATTAGTTTCACAAAAGGACAACTGGGGTAATTATTATTGCAGTGTAGTGTTTAGTTAAAGTTTATATACATCCTTCTTTGTGGCAAATCAGAAACAATGAATTACTATATTATTATTAGTGGTTTTCACACAGGCTTACTTAGCCTCCTAAACCACTTAAAATCACATTAATAATAATAATAATAATAATAATAATAATAATAATAAATAATAATAATAATAATAATAATATAAAATAATAATAATATAAAATATAAAATATAATAATATATAAATAAAATAAAATAATAAATAAAATATATTATTAATAATAATAATAATAATATTATTATTATTATTATTATTATTATTATTATTATTATTATTATTATTACCTTTTAGGCAGTGCAGGCGTTTTTGTACTAAAAATAAATATTGACTGAAGATTTTAATTAAAAGCACTTGATGCTTGTTCAATTCAAGAGGAAAGTAATGATGTCATGGAAGAGCAGCGGTGACAAGCAAGAGTGGAATGACTGAACTGTGCATGAAGAGACTGATTATTACTTAAGAGACTGATCTGAGTGTAGGACAGGAACAGCAATTGATTGGGGGTCTTGTCTTCAGAGAATTGGAAACTTTTGTAATAATTTTAAATTCAGTTGGATAACAACACATTCTTTGTGAATGTTGAATAGCAGGATTCCAAACAAATCCAAATAGTACAGTATGATAAATATAATGCAGGCTGTTTACATATTGCTCATAAAATCATAGAATTCTGATGCCATAAATATTACTCTTTGGTTTGAATGTGACATGTACGTGTGTGTGTATATATAATATGTGTGTATAATATGTATGTATGTATGTATGTGTGTATAATATGTATTTGTGTGTGTGTGTGTGTGTATATATATATATATATATATATATATATATATATATATATATATATATATATATATATATATATATATATAGATCATGCATGACATGATGGTAATTGTTTGATTTCTCAAATGTATTTTTAATGTACTTGTAATTTGTACTTTTGGAATCTTATGTTTTGATCAGTGCCACTGACTTGTCCTGTTGATCTCAAACTATTTGCTGCGTTTTGATTGGTAGGACCACAAGGCGCTACGGGATCTCCTGGACCACAGGGTCCTGCTGGTCCATTGGGACCTCAGGGTCCTCAAGGTCCCTCAGGCTCTCCAGGACAACCTGGACCAGCTGGTGACGCAGGAACCGTTGGAGCAACTGGACTATCAGGACCTAGAGGAGATTCCGGAACGCCTGGACAAACAGGAGCTGCAGGTGACAAAGGTTCACCAGGACCGCAAGGGCCTACAGGTCCAGCGGGACCAGCAGGGCCCATTGGAGATGCGGGAAGTACAGGTGAAATAGGACCGGCTGGACCAAACGGACCACCGGGAGATGCAGGAAGTCAAGGTGCGCCGGGAGCTCCTGGGACAAGCGGCGCCATAGGACGTAATGGATCACCAGGACCACCGGGGCCGATTGGTCCACCGGGAGGTGCGGGGGTTCAAGGCCCTGCGGGTTCAAAGGGTGATACAGGATCAGCAGGAGCTGCAGGACAACGAGGTGATGCTGGGCCTGCTGGCTCGATAGGGCCTGCTGGTCCGGCTGGGACCAAAGGTGATACTGGATCAACTGGACCACCGGGCCCTCAAGGAGATCAAGGTGGACAGGGACCTTCGGGACCATCTGGCCCAATAGGTGAGTAAACATAGTCATAGCTGATCAAAGGAAAACTAATGAGAAGAAAAGATTTGAAAAAAACTGCTAGCAAACTAAAATTGTGTCACAGGCACATTCAGTGGCATAGCGTGGGTTGTCAGCACCCATAGACACACAGGAAAATTGTGCCTCCATCCAACAAATTTCTCTCAAAAATACCTTGACAGGCAAAATACCTCATTGCTTCCTTCTTCCTTATCCTTATTATTATTAAATTTTATTATTTTTTAAAAATGTTCCTCCCCTTCTCTGTGCTGCTCCTGGTAAAATCCATATAAACCACTTGCATGCTGTGCCCCTAGGTACATTCCAAACAAGAGTATTGTGTTGAATATGGTAATAAAAATTTCAGGAGAATTTAATAGTTACAAACATACTAACAAACATCTGCTATTATAGGTACAGCTAACCACAAAATTCATTACCCAGACCACACTGGGCTGTTCTGAAAACTTTAACCCCTTAACCATGTATTTAACTGTAACTCAATGTAAAATGGACGGATATATCCGGGATCCCCAGTTAAGGGATTAAGCAGATTACTGGTATGTTGTAATTTAATTTAAATGTAAGATCAATGGATTTTGAATCATGCAGTCTGGCTGACCACTGCATTTGAAGCCTATGAGAAACCATCTAGCCCTTTCTCTCTGAACAAGATTTGCTGAGCTTTATAAGAGGATTGCCATACAATGTAGTTTGTTTGAATACTGAAATAGCAGATTGCATTATATGAATATCAGACATTCTTAACATTTCAATATGAAATTATAGAATTAATTTTAAATTTTTAAATGGTTTGTCATAATACAGGAGATGTTCGCAGTAAGGCTTTTAAATATACAATTTGAAAAATAAGTTGAGGTATAAGTTTAATTTCTTATACCTCAAATATACTAGGTGTGCTTTATGGCATTAAATACATTCATGATGTGAATATGTATGTATGTATGTATATTTTGTGAAAAAAATAAATTCTTCTTCTTCAAAAATAAGTTCAATTAAGTTTAGCATTATATGTTTTGATAATTGTGTGCAGCTATTATGTCAGGTATTTAGTATAGCAACCCTTCTTGGTAGACAGCTACTGCAGTTTTATTGTCTATCTTCAATAACATTGCTACCTTCCATTCATGAATGATGGACAGTGCCTAAAACGAAGCATGTGTGTGTGCATGTGCATATGTGTGTGCATACTGTATGTGTGTGTGTGTGTGTACTTTAGACAATCTTTACTGTGAAAGTATTTCAGAATTAGCCATAGGTGTCGATCCTGTGAGGGTCCTGGAGTCCGGACCCTCACAAAAATTTGGTTGTGAGGGTCCACAATGCTTTGGACCCTCAGGAAAATCTGAATAAATCTATATTGTACCGCTGAACGATTATTTAATAAATTGATGTGCTGGATAGATAATACATGCACATTATTATTATTATTATTATTATTATTATTATTATTATTATTATTATTATTATTATTAAACTGACAATTTCTTGTGTGCCATATTACCAAAATGTCAGGAGCAAGGGCACATTACAGAGTCCAATAAAAATAAATAAAATAACAGTCATCAGCAAAAAATATAAATGGAAAACAATCTAAGGCAGAAGAGAATAAGATTTTCTAAACAAATAAGTCTTAAGATTTTTCTTAAAGGATGTCAGAGAACAGGATATTATCAGCAAATGGTATTTTGGAACATCAATACCCTGTAAGAACTATGCTAAAAGGGTTAGGTTTAGGGTTAAGGTTAGGGTTAGGCACAACAACGGGTGGACCCTCACAACTTTTACTACAGATTGACGCCACTGTTATTAGCGAACCTACAAATGCACATCTAAATACTCTGTATCTGTGTCATAATCTGTTTACACTTTAAACAGTAGGCTTGATTTTATCATGTGTTCTGTTTGTCTATATAACTTTTGCACCTACTGTATCTTAGCAGCAAAATTAGTTACAGGCACACATTTTGAGTGATCATTCAGAAGGGAACTGTTGAAACTGAGGAAAGCTAGTGGAAAATTGACAGGTTTATTTGTTACATAATGAATAACTTATTGTCGTATAAATTTTAAGGACCTCCTGGGCAACCCGGTGTACAAGGAGCAAGGGGTGATGCCGGAACTCAAGGCAATCCTGGTGGAACTGGTCCAGTAGGACCACAAGGCGCAAGAGGGGATATTGGCCCAATCGGGCCAGCAGGAGCCGCAGGGCCTAATGGTGTTCCTGGTGACACTGGTGCAACAGGCTCACCTGGTCCATCAGGCAATCTGGGACCAGCAGGTCAAGCCGGTGGACCTGGCATGTCTGGGCCCATAGGCCCGAAAGGCCCAAACGGTCAGCAAGGGTCTCCAGGGATGCAAGGTCCTTCTGGATTATCAGGTGATACGGGACCAACTGGACCAAATGGTGCTGCAGGCCCTGCTGGACCCATAGGTCCTGCGGGGACTCCAGGTTCCGCAGGAGGAGTAGGAGCCACTGGATCAACTGGACTAGCTGGAGCAAGAGGTGCAGCCGGAGATGCAGGGGACCCAGGGCCAATAGGTCCTCCTGGTGATGCAGGATCACAGGGTCCTGCTGGTCCTGCAGGGCCCCTTGGACCAGTTGGACAGCCTGGTCCAGCTGGACAGCCGGGTCAGGCTGGACCTCCTGGCGACGTTGGTCCTGCTGGATCCTTAGGTGAGCAATTTTTTCAAATCAAAGTAGAAGTATGAAAGCATGTTTAGAGTACAGCAATAGTATGATGACAAGAGTTGCGATGCAATTTTATACGCTTTCTAGATCATTTCTGTATATTTGTTTTCTGGTTTTCAAACGATCATTTTCATTCACCTGTATGATAAACTTTTTGAGTTTCTTTAAAATGAATTAGTTTTTTAAGCTATGTGTTTAGCAACAGCAAGAAACAAGCCTGGCATTAGTTTCCAATTATTAAAGTTTTTGAAAGTAAATATTAGTTCTTTTGCAGTTGTGATCATCATAATCAGTTTCTGAGTTAGGAATAGTTTGAAGAATCATTTGATGCTTTTGCATCATGCATATTTGTTTGTTTTTCTGGTTTTAGGAAATGATATCATTTTTTTCATTTTAAAAACTCTATTATCACTGCACTTGTTTAGGTGCCACTGGTTCCCCTGGGCCGTCTGGTCCAAACGGAGATGCTGGTTCTCAAGGTCCTGCTGGACCTAAAGGGCCACAAGGTTCAAAAGGTGATGTAGGACCACAGGGACCACAAGGACCGAAAGGGTCGATTGGTTTGGCAGGATCGCCAGGATTAGCAGGAGTTGCAGGTCCTTCCGGAACTAGAGGCGACACGGGTCCCCCCGGACCAGATGGTTCTCCAGGACCAATTGGCCCTCCCGGTTCTACAGGTTCAGTTGGAGACATTGGAGACCCTGGGGCTCTTGGACAAATTGGACCTGCCGGTCCAGCTGGACCAAAAGGAGACACAGGTTCAAATGGTGTAGCAGGTTCACCAGGCGACCTTGGACCTGCAGGACCTCAAGGTGTTACAGGTTTTACAGGAGCTACTGGACCTCCAGGACCAACTGGTCAAATTGGAATGGCTGGACAAGCAGGTACTCAGGGTACTGGCTTCCCTGGTCCAACAGGACCTTCTGGGCCTAAAGGTGATCTGGGACCCATTGGACCTCCAGGTAGAATATCTGTACTTCATTCTTAATAACAGACTTTAAATAAAGAGATGTATTTAATTTGTAGTTTTCTTATTTTGAGATCAGTGTTTGCATTTACAGCATTCTTGGAGCTTAACTGTTTTTCATTTATATCAATGTTATCATTTCAGAGTCATTTAAATCTGTATGCAAATGTTTAGCAATTGTAGCGGTGTACAAAGTTAAACACTATGTGTTTTAGTAATTGCTGTATGAATTAGAATGGTATGCCTTGATGATATCAAGTAGAAATTTGACTATCAACTTTTCACCTTAATGGTATAGTACAGGGCTACTCAAATTGTTTGCGTGGCAGTCCAGAAACTGTACCGAGACACGACTGGTCTGACCAAAAGGTTTGAGTTAATTTTGCTGACAAGCAGAGACACATCATTGTGTCACATCTCCAGTGCTTTCAACTCAAATAAAATGCTACAATAAAGAATAATTATTTATTTTTACCTCTTCCACTCAGAAGTTTTAAGAAAAATTAATATTTTCATAGCATTTGCAGCAATAAATTATTTCAGTGCAATGTATGAAATTTGTTGGTAATGATCTGATAATCATGACATTTTTGGCGGCATCGCCACGGTCCGTTCAGGAAGCCTCTGCAGTCTGGACTGTGAACTTCAGTTCACCATTTGAGTAGCCCTGGTATAGATTATTATGCTAAGAATTAATTACAAATGAAGAATAAGCAAAGTGATAGCTAAAGGACTTAACTCAGGCACTGATTATAGGGTTCATACTTCTAGAATGTTCTAAATCTCCTTCTACTGTCAACTTAAAGTCCCTACATTTATTTAGGTAAAGTTTGTTGGCAATTCCACATTTACAGTTACAATCAACTACATGTTCAGTAAACCTTTGTTTCACCCATAGGGGTTATCCATAAATGATGTCACGCACCTGCGGGGGGTTCAAACATTTGTGACGCTGTGTGACGACGGAGAGGGGGTTCCTGAAATGTGACGTCTCAATAGTAAATATTGTTTTAATACCGCAACGTTATAAAAGTGCCATTTTAATTCACCATGTGAAAAGGGACAATAAATATCCATGTTTTATAATATCAAAATTGTTGAAACACTCTGACAAGGTTAGTAATGCTAATGATTCTACCAAATTTTTCAATTTGTTCAATGCACATTTGGAATATTTGGAAGTTTAATAATTCTGCACTCTTTGCTTTCCTTTGTTATATAATTATAAAAAAACAAATTTGAATGCATTTTACACTTATAATTATTATATTTCATTTTTTAGAAGAATTTGAATAAGTTTCTGAACATCGTTTTGACTATGATAATTATAATGAATATTTTCAAACGAATTCATTGCAATACCTGCTTCATTCAAGACATAAGTGATTTGAAACATTAATTTTGACATTGGAAAGATGGGGAGGGAGTTAACACGTTGTGACGTCATTTTTAGGGGTCTGATTCTTTGTGATGACTTGTGACTAGGGAAGGGGTAAAAAATCTGCCAAAATCGCATGACGTAATTTATGGACGGTGCCATATCTGCCCTTTGAAGCTTATGCTTTTGTAAAATTCAACCATCATTGATCATTTATAAATTGATCATTATCATAAAATGAAATATCTGGACATTTGATTGCGATCCCAACTGACTTACAACTCAATAACTTTGAATTCTAAGGCAAAGAATATAACTATGCCCTAAATCCATATTGCCAACTTGTTATCTGTTGTATTAGTAGTTGGGTCACTCATGTACACTGTACAGTACACTGTACATTGTACAGTGTACTGTACTTGTTTTGCTACTTTAATAAGGCCACAAGTTGCAAGGATGGTTTAGTCTGTCTTGCTGTTTCCCTCTGACTGATCTCTGGAATGACCTGGTCTTTTGTGGATGGATTTGAAATACCATCGATTGATACCCTTGAGTATTAGAAATGGTGCTATAAAAGTGCATAATTATTATTATTATTATTATTATTATTATTCATTATTTTGTAATTCAGTTAATTCAGTAAATTTTGTCTGTTCGTATAATCACTTGAAATGTCATATTCAATTCTGATAGGTCCAAGTGGGTCTTCAGGAGGTCCAGGACCAAAGGGTGATATTGGATCTCAAGGTTCTCCAGGACAAGCTGGACCACCAGGGCCAACTGGAGTAATAGGTGATCCAGGAGGTACAGGAGCGCAAGGCTCACCTGGTGATATTGGTCCAGCAGGAAGTCAAGGACCACCAGGATCTCCTGGACCATTGGGTGATGCAGGACCTCCTGGAAATCAAGGACCCCAAGGACCAACAGGTGGTGTTGGAAATACTGGCCAGCCAGGACCAAAGGGCCAGTCTGGTGACCAAGGTTCCCAAGGTCTTAGAGGACCAGCAGGACCTGGTGGAGCAGTGGGTCCACAAGGTTCAAAAGGAGATGCAGGACCAATTGGTCCGTCAGGACCAAGTGGAGCTACTGGACCTGTTGGACCAAAGGGAGATATAGGGCCTAGTGGGCCTATTGGTGATGCAGGACCTGCTGGTCCTCAAGGACAACAAGGTTCTCCAGGACCCATTGGGCCACCAGGAAATCAAGGACCTCAAGGACCAAGAGGTGATAATGGTGATCCAGGAAATCAGGGAGGACCTGGTCCTGCAGGTTCCCTGGGACCACCAGGAAGTGCAGGTCCACCTGGTACATTAGGATCTAAGGGTGACACAGGTAGCTCAGGGCCTGTTGGACCATCAGGTCCCATTGGACCACAGGGTCAACCAGGTGCAAGAGGAGGATTGGGACCAAATGGTGGTACTGGTCCACTAGGACCACAGGGACCAGCAGGTCCAAGAGGACCACCTGGCCCTCAAGGTGATACAGGAAATTCTGGACCTCAGGGTCCGATAGGTAGCATTGGTCAAGCTGGACCAATAGGTCCACAAGGACCTCCAGGAGTGTTAGGTCCTCTTGGACCTAAAGGTCCAGCAGGACAACAAGGTTCTCCAGGAAGCAGAGGTGATAATGGCCCAGTTGGTCCACCTGGCTCCACTGGTCTTAGTGGACCATTTGGACCGTCGGGACCAATTGGTCCATCAGGACAACCAGGTAGTAGAGGACCACCTGGTCCATCTGGTCCGCGAGGAGATATAGGTCCAAATGGTCAGGCAGGTGTTGCAGGTCCACCAGGACCACTTGGCCCACAAGGTGAAAGGGGTCTTTCTGGAGATTTAGGGAGACCAGGAGGACCTGGTGCCACAGGTCTTCCTGGACCTCAAGGATTCACAGGATCTCAAGGTCCACTTGGACCGTCTGGACCACCTGGTTCAACTGGAAATGCCGGTTTTCCAGGACCTTCTGGACCACCAGGCTCACAAGGTTCACCAGGTCCACCGGGTCAATCAGGATCTTCGGGACCGTTGGGACCACCTGGTGATCGTGGTCCATCTGGACCACAGGGACCGCCAGGTAATTGTGCTCAGGCACACTGAAAAAGTCATTTATTTTGTTTAAAATTTTGAATTAATGAATGCATTTGAAAGAACCAGTGTTGTGAAATCATATGTGTTAGTTTTAAGGTTCGGCTGTGGTTAATTATAGATATTGATAAGACATAGTGTGAACGTAACAAGTAGATTTTCTTAAATGTACTGCTTGGATAGGAGATACTGCCTTTTAGAACATTCTTATGCATGAATTGGTACAGTGAAACCCGCTTAATTGCATAGGTGTCGTGCAAGCCTTGCTTGTGCGATTAACTGGGCTATGTGAATAGCCGGGACGTCTGATATGTAATTAATTGTACGCACAAAACACTGGTTTGGGTTTTTATGTTGTTATGCAATTAAGCGGTATGCGATTAAGTGGGATCCACTGTATAGTTAAACGCAAGCATGCCATAATCACTTGTATTTTGCCTAAAATTTCACCTCGTGTTAAATTTGATTTGCATTGACTTGTCAGTCCCAGATTGAAACTCTGTTTTTCTTCTCACTGCATAACTTTTACCTGGCAAAGTTATATTATTTAAATTATTCTCTTCTGTCATCTGGCTTTACAATTTAAACTTGACATCTGCCGGCTCTGATCCTGCAGGCGGGAGAAACCTCTGGTTTCTGGTCCCAACCTCCACATCACAACTTGAAACTGTTTCAGTATTTATCTACCATTCGACAATTCTACCCTCCACATTTTGTCCTCCATAAGTCTCTTGAACTCAGTTTTCTTAAGATGAACGAGGGCGTTTCAGCTGATGTCTGATATATTGGATCGAACGAGCCTATGCAGCCATGCTATTTAATTTCCAGTTACACTTGATTGCCTTATTTATTATATAATAGTGGACTGGACTAGCACTCCACACACGCACGCACGCACACATGTACAATTTGTAGCCTTTATCGAAAACCTAGTTATAGAAAATCAAGAAGCCGTGTGTATGCTGCCAAAATAATCTGAACGAAGTCACGTGTCTTTAGGCAGCACCGGGTCACCTGGCCCAACTGGTCAGAACGGCAGGCCAGGGTTCACAGGATCAACTGGTGGTAATGGAGTGCAAGGTGCTTCTGGGCCACCAGGACCAAAGGGCTTCTCGGGATTTCCAGGGAATCCTGGTCCACCAGGACAATCTGGTATCGCAGGGTCTTCAGGTTCAACAGGGTATTCCGGTCCATCAGGAAGCGACGGTCCACCAGGTACTTTGTGCTTTTATTGAGCAGCGTTCGTGTACTATTGTTTATTTTTGCCACAAAGTCATTTCTATTCTTTTGCTTTTTTATCTATCTTGCTTACAGCTGTACATGCATCTGCATATCAAGATACATGATATACAGATACATGATATACATGATGACACATGAGCATTGTTGTTTCCATAAGATTATTTCAATTACCGGTATAATGAAAGTCTCAGAGTGATACACGAAACCACGTCATGCTACATTTATGTTTAATTAAGCTGAGGAAATACAAATCATTGATATTAAGCAAAATAATGCTGTCTTCCATGGCGATGATGTGAAAATATGGCTTCTTGAGCAGTGGTTCTTAGACTTTTTCAGCCCATGGACCAGCAATGGCCTTTTTGAAGCTGGTGGATCACCAGCTTAAATGGCAAAAATAAATAAATATGAACTCAAAACTAATCATGGAATATTGGAATATTAATGTATTTGCAAAAATGGAAAAATTTAGGCGATGATACATTATTAGGAATTTTGATGAAAGCAAGGTAAAAAAATAAAACAAAAAGAAGAAAAAATCAAAACTAAATTGGTTAATAATTTAAATTTATTTCTAATTCTTTTGCAGACCACCAATCAGTGGAGCACCACTTTTAGAGCCACAGTTCTAGAATATACAAGTAGATATGGATTTGAACTAGGAAACTAGACATTTTGGTGAAAGAATATTTACTTTAGTCATTATTATTTTTTGTCTTCTGCTCTAATTAATTTCCTAATTCTCTTTGCAGGCGCTACTGGGCTTATGGGATATACTGGGGCAACAGGGCCAACTGGAAGGAGTGGAGCAACTGGGTATACTGGAGCAACAGGGTTCACTGGTGCCACTGGAATAACTGGATCAACAGGGCCTAAGGGACCAAATGGAAATGCCGGAGAAAATGGAGTCAGAGGTCTACCGGGTGTTTTTGGTGCAACTGGAGCAACTGGATTTCCTGGTAAGTTAAGGCTTCACAAATACAGCTCATTATTATTCATCCAGTTCATTCATTTAGCTTTATTGAAACTTTATTTTCTTCAATTCAGCATAGATATGAACATACAACTAAGCAAGTGTAATGCCAGTTATAGACGAACGCAAAATTCAGTCCATGAATTAATGTAAATGAACGTGTTCAGAACTGTTAAATTCAATTTGATTGTACTTTAATTTTCTCTGAACATGTCGATTTGTGCTAATTCATGTGCTGAGTGTCGCTCCATGATTAGCTAATAATTAATGCTACACTTATTCAATTGTTTGTTCAAAAACAGGAGGAACAAAGTAAAATAGTCTCACTGGTTAAGTGACCCGTGGTCACAAGTTTATTGCTAAAATGACAGATGGATAAAAGGAAAGTAGAAAAGTGAAATAAATTTAGTTATGGTCTGATAATGTTGAATTAAAGTACGATATATTGATGAAATTCTCAGAACCTCTGGAGAGCATATGCAATCCAACCTGTAGTTAAGAATTTTTGAATTATTGCAATTATTGCTACATGTGTGTAATCTTTTCAGGAATTATGCTTCTACCATTTCGATACAGACAAAATGAATATGTTGTCTGTATTATAATTATATAATTATAATTATTATATATGTATTATTATATATGTATTATTATATATGTATTATTATTATTATTATTAGTAGTAGTAGTAGTAGTAGTAGTAGTTGTAGTAGTAGTAGTAGTTGTAGTAGTAGTAGTAGTAGTAGTAGTATCACCCCTCTGTAGTAGTTTTCCAGCAGTAGTAGTAGTTTTAATAGTAGTAGTAATAATAATATAATAATAGCAGTTGTAGTCATAGGAGTAGCAATTGTAGTAGTCATAGTATTAGTAGTATCTTCATCACTGTCGTTGTTATCATCATCATCATCACCCAAACTCCAATTATAGCGACATTAACTAGTTATAATGCATCTACCTATGATAGAACAACTACATGACAAATGCAATTGCATTTTTGTTAGTAAATACATGTATGTACCGCTAGTTGCCTACAAGCAGCAACAATTATCTATTTATAGCAAACTCGTATAAAATATGAAATTAGGACTGTGATAATTATAGAAAGTATTGAAAGAATATGAAAAATCTGAAACAGTTAGAAAATTTGCTACAGTAAATTGCAATTATTTTGCTAAATTTTAGGTCGAAGTGGTGGAACAGGCTATTCAGGATCTTCTGGTCTAATGGGATTTACCGGAAATACTGGGGTCGCTGGTCCAGTCGGTGCTACAGGTTTAAAAGGACCGCTAGGACCTAGCGTCTTAGGTTAATAGCTCTCTGATTTCGATGACTTTGAAACTGGACAAATTATTTCATTCCTTATGAGTAATCTATAAGTATGTAAATACGTGAAAACAGAATTCTTGAAAAAGGATCTATTTCAATTTTTGCATCGATTAACAGTGTTCCCAAATCACGATGTCTGAGAGTATTGTGAAAGTATTGTTCTGGTTAATCAAATGCATGAGTTAATATCATAAACTATGTTGACCTATCATCTCATAGGTTTTAATTTAAATCTTTACAGATGTTTTTACTACCGGTCACTGGCATAGCCGGGGTTCAGGAAAGGAGTGGGGTAGGGAGAGCACCAGGGCTTTGACAAACCAGCATTTCCATTTGCAGCAAAAGAGTTTGGGAGGGTGTCAAGTTTTGAGAGAAATTAGAGTTAGACTGCAGGTTCTGGTGCATACTTTAAAGACTTGAATTGTGATTTATAATTGAATGGTCAAATACTGCAATACAAATAAGTATATCAAGTTGACAATCACCCTGCTTCCCTCCCAAAAAAAATTCATAAATTTTGCACAGGTCCCACAATTGGTCCCAGCTGAATAGCAGGCCCCTGGCCCCTTGTGCCTCTTGTGCTACCAGTAATGGTATTCATATGGTATTCAATTTAGGGGTGGAAGATGACAGAGTGGGTTATGCGCTGGAGCGGTAGGCTGATGGAGCGGGTTCCAAGCCCGTTAGCACCCCTAGTGGCTTTCACACAGGCAGTAATGCTTTCTAAGCCACTTTAAATCATGCTAAGTTCACGCTAAATAGACCAACAGACCCAACTATGAACTGTTTTATGCGAGAAATCTTGTGTTCGCTAGATATATCACCGAAGCAGTCACTAATCTCACATTCTTTGATGTCTTTTAGGCCTTCAGGATCAGTCTTATCAGGTGCAGCAAGCATTCCTAGATGAGAAGGAACAAATTCAAAGTGCTAAGACCAAGTTCACCATCATCACCGGCATCATGGTTGTTTGGGCGACTATTGTGACCTTGGCAATCATCGTCATGGCTGTTGTCGTTTTCTCGTGCATGCGAAACGGACCAAAGCTATCGTTGATTCCATCGGCAGAGTCCTACTTCTCTGACGCTGAAACAGGTTCGGGCAATAACAAATCACAGTTGGGAGATGACGACGAAGACAATGACGTCATCTCACAGAAATCTGTCCCCACCAGCGTCGTCAATCTAAACTTCGGCCGTGGAAACGTTGCATCTGGCGAAGGTCGTGAAGTTGGAGCTCAAGAGGAACAAGAAGAAGAAGTTCAGCCTCCCGGTCAGCAGCATGAATTCGAAGTTGAAAAAATATCGGCCCTGTTTGAAGAAGACGACGATGCCGAAGGCCCCAGGGAAACGATGCCCGACAGCATGCGTGTACAGCCTAACTTCCGTGGTGCCGTAACCTCGGGTCGAACAGGTACGGGACAGTTCCGAGCGCTGTTTTTCCCCGATTCGGGCTCATCGTCTTTCTAACCCCCATCGTCAGGTCATAACAGAATACTGCAACAGTTGACTTGATTTGCCATTAAAAGTTGAAACAAGTGCATCAACAGTGCTGCTGTTAAATGAGTCTTTCTTTAGAACACAGAAGAGGTATAAATGCTAATTGACAGTAGAGATGTAATACTAACCGGTTGTCTTGGTTGAACATAAATTCTTTAGCTACCAGTTTGCTTGCATGTTTGCCTCAAACAAGAAATAAGTGGCTGTTCTGAAGAGCTGTGTATGGCCTAAATATGCATAATGTATAATGTTTTTAACACTAACAACATGAAATCAGTGCTTCTCAGCGTTTTGTAAGAGCAGTGTGAAAAACTAAAAGCATTTCGAACGTCAGCATCAACACTCACTGAATAGAGAAACTTGCAGCAATATAGTTAATATAGTTTGCTGCAATAGGTTTTTATTATTTTTTCCACATATTTTAATTTATTTTATTAAAATATTTTAAAAATAATTTCCTATTGCATAATACATTTAGTCTGTATTTGATATTTATAGAGACATAATTGTATGTGATATTGTCATATAGGAAATGTCTTAAATAAATATAAATGTTTGTCGCAGTTTAAATACTAAAACACTTGTAGCCAACCAAGACAAACTTCTTAACTGCATAATATATGAAGCTTGACAATTTACTATAAATTTATAACTTTTTAAGACTTAACCAATACTTGTTAAATGATCGTTTGTCACTGTGTAACTTAAATTGCCAGTAGAAATGAAACCGTTATTGTTAAATTAAGATAAAATATTAGCCAAACAACGGTAATAAATATAAATGCTCAAATCTGATCAATGTTGCATAATTCTGAATTTGGAAGGTCATTTTTAGCGCACTGTCTTATTTCTAAATTATCTTACAGCATCAGTGTTTCTGATTTATCTATGCCATGCATGCTATCTGAAGCAACACAAGTATAGGAATGCCATGAATGTTCCAGATAAATTTATTAACAACGGTATTTTGTATGTTAAATCATGATGTATATGTATATCAGTATAAATATGTCTCATGAAAATGACTATGAGTATTCATTGGTTGGTGGCTATGTGAATTATTTGGCATAAGCAGTGCAATTAACCATATTCGAGCATAGATAACGGTAGTCAATTCGTGTGTTCCGTGCTGTTTAGAAATTGGATTAAAAGAATAAATACCATGGTTTTACAGTAACTTGTCCTCTGTCTTATATTTATTTGCCTGTGTGTGTGTGTGTGTGTGTGTGTGTGTGTGTGTGTGTGTGTGTGTGTGTGTGTGTGTGTAGGGGATGGTTGACAGATCGATGACAATTCTGTCTACCGGTAGATTTCTCTTCCAGCAGTGGCAGCTCCAGGATTTGGCAAGTGGGGGAGGGGGCGTTGGGGTGGCAACTTCTAATCATGGGGGGGCAACCATTTGTTGTTAGGTATGTAGTATTAATTAAGTATAGGGTCCCAACAGGGGGGCCACTGGGGCCAGACACTCAATAGGGGGCACGGGCCCCCCTGTGGAGCAGCCACTGTCTTCCAGCCAACATTAATGGTTCTGACAGATATTCAGGAAGGCGAAGTTGAAAGCAAACAAAATCTTAAAATTCAAAGAATTAACGAAGCTCTTTAATCACAGCACTGAGCTGCATCTTAAAGCTCCACATGGTGCGCTTGTGTCATCAGACAATAGGCCTAGCTGTTCAACCACCACAAGGGCTATCTCCGTCTACTACTTCATGTCAACTGATTGAGGTAACCCCACCTGGCTTCTCCCTCCTAAGTTTTCCTCGTTCAAAAAAGTCTACCAATTGCTCTAGTAATTTAGGTGGAGGCACCGCTTTCTTTATTCGCGATCATATACAAATTAGCAATTCCTCATCAATTAATTTCTCCTCATTTGAATGTTCATCTGTCACTCTCAATCTTCCTCTCTCAAAACTAACTATTTTTAACATTTACCGCCCCCTACATCATCAAAATATTCAACCTCATTCATGACATTCCTCGACGAATTTTTCCTCCTTTTTGGGCTCTGCAGCTACAACTCCACATGAGTTCTTAATTACATTTTAATGTACATGTTGATAAGTGTGATGATCCCAACTCTATCCAATTCATACAACTGCTCAGACTAACCTCACACAACACATATCTCTTCCTACTCACACTTTTGGACATACTTTAGACTTGCTCATCACGTCTTCTTCTTCATCACTATCTCCAATTTCAGCAATTAGCCAATTCTCTCCTTCTGATCATTTTCCCATCTTCTCCATTTTAAGTATCTGCTCGCCAACTCCTCCGCCTCGTGGCACCTACTCATTTCGCCGTCTTAACAAAATTGACGTAGCCTTGTTCTGTGACAACATTAAATCATCTGAACTAATTACTAACCCCCACTTCTCTGCCGTCACTGATCAATAAATACAATTCTGTGTTATCCGGTCTTCTTGATAAACATGCTCCTATCATCACAAGACCTATTTCATCACACAACAGCAAACCCTGGTATAACTCTTTTTCATTCATGCTTTCAAGTCATTTCGTAGACGTCTTGAACGAACATACCATAGAACACATTCTCCATCTGACCTTTTAAATCTTCGTTCCGCCACCAACCGGTACCATAATCTCCTTACATCTGCCAAAAAGAAGTACTATTCTAACATCATTTCAACAAATAGCTCTAACCCACGTAAGCTCTGGAAAACTGTAAATGATCTTTTCCATCGCAAAGAATCAAAACCTCTCCTCAATCCATTTCTCTGTCAGAACTTGCTGAATCTTTTGCTAATTTCTTCTCTGCAAAAATCTCTAAGATTCATTCCTTAAGTCTTTCACTATTACTCAAACCACCTCTCCTCATTACCCTTCTCCCCACAACCCCCATGCAATTTATCCAGCTTCACTCCTGCAACTGATGAAGAGGTATCCAAACTGCTACTTTCTCTCCCAAACAAACAATGTGATCTAGATCCCATACCTACTTCTTTACTCAAACAGTGTGCCATCGTGCTTACGCCTATCATAACTAGAATCATTAACCTCAGACCTCAGGCACTTTCCCATCTTCATTCAAAAACTCTTTTGTCATTCCTCTCCTAAAAAGCCTGGTCTTGACAGAGAAGATCTTAATAACTATCGCCCCATCTCAAATCTTTCACTTCTATCAAAACTTACTGAAAAATTGTGCTTTCTAGACTGACCGAACACCTTTCAAATAACTCGCTATATAATGCTCATCAGTCTGCCTACACTAAACATCACTCAACTGAAACCGTTCTCGCCTATTTCATGACAGACTCTTAACCGCAATTGGTCTCCGACAAGTTACTGGCCTTTGTCTCCTTGACCTCTCTGCTGCATTTGATACTATAGATCACAAAATTCTGCTCGAACGACTCTCTCTCTGGTTTGGAATATCTGAAATAGCTCATAACTGGTTTTCATCTTATCTTAAATCCCGGTCTTTTCAAGTGTCCTGTCTTAGCCAAATTTCTCTATCTCACACTGTAGATTTTGGAGTGCCTCAAGGATCTGTTCTTGGGCCTGTACTGTTCAACACTACACCACTCTCATCTTTAATCAATTCCCTTAATTTAAATCACCAACTCTATGCTGATGACACTCAGCTATTCCTTTCCTTCTCACCTCTTTCATTCAAATGCTTCTATTATTGAGCTTGAATCTGCATTCTCATCAATCTCTGCTTGGATGTCATCTAATCTCCTCGCTCTTAACCCTTCTAAGACAGAGTTTCTTTTAATTGGACTACCCCAACAACTCAAAAAAATTGACAATCCTAAACTAGTTTTGGCTTCTGACACCACAATAATCCCTGTTCCAACTGCTAGAAATCTAGGATTCAAATTTGATTCTTTTCTAAACTTCGAATCACAAATTTCCCAATTATCAAAAGCCTGCTATGTTCATATTCGTGACCTTCGCCGCCTATTCCTTGCCTAGATACTAAAACTGCCTCCACAATTTGCCACCTCAATAGTCCACTCCAAATTAGATTATTGTAACTCCTAACTATAACCTTCCCAAAGCCTCTATCAACAAATTGCAATCAATACAAAATGCACTTGCTCGTGCTGTTACTAAGTCACCTAAATTCTCCCATATTTCACCCATACTAAAATCATTACATTGGCTTAAAATAACTGAACGTATCCAATATAAGATAATAACACTTACACATAGCTCACTTCAGTCATCAAAACCTGTCTACCTTAGGTCACTATTAATCCCTCAGCCTCCTCGACCCACACGTTTCATCTCATCTCACTCTGTCACGCCCGCTAAATCAATCATCCCTGAAAATTTGCAACCATGCCTTCTCATACGCTGCACCTGAACTCTGGAACTCGATCCCAGCTTCCCTTCGTTGGACACTTTCAAACAATAAAATCTGATTCCTCATTTCCTATAATTCCTGCACTTTCTCCTCAAGTCTTCAGGTCTAAGCTTAAATCCTTCCTGTTTCTTAAATCATTTCCGCCATAGCTGTAACAACCTAGCCTCACTGCCCTTCGGATATTGACTATTGCCTGGCTGATCCCACACTTTCCTATAGCTATTTTAAGAGGGCTGAGCGCCTAAGAATAAGCAGCTACTGTTGTGCTGCTTTCAACCACCACAGATTTTACTTTACTTTACTTTACTTTATCTTCTGGATTTAAAAAAAAACTATTCTGTTACAGTTAGAATTGTGACGACCTCTGAGTCTGTGAGAAGATATTTGTCCAGGTCATTGACTACATACAAAAATGCTATACGTATGTGACAGAAAGAACGAAATAGCAAGTCAAGAATTAATTCAATTCACAGTAATTAAAATTAATAAAGCAGGAAATGAAATCAACAGACATGCAGCTGCATAGTCAAGGGCGGAAAAAAAGAAAATTAGCGCTGTCCCATTAATTCCATCAAAATGGACCACAGTAAGCAGTAAATTTAAACTCTGTTGCGTAAATTGAACATGTTTAAACTACAGAGAATGGTATTGGCAGACGTGTGAATGGCCAGCACTTTTGACAGGCAGGTGAAGAGCACCTAGTATTCAAGTTTTCCCAAAAATTAGGCCACTATCTCTTCTATATCAAAAGTGCTTGGCATTCAGAATTTCGCCTGTGATTTTCTCTATTGCGTAAATTGGACATTTTTAAACTACAGAGAATGTACCCAGCGTTTATTCCCAACAATGTACCCATCGTTGGTTTTGTGTACTTTGTTGGGTACAAAGTTTGGAGAGTCCCTGGTTTGTAAATAGTCTCGATATCTTAAATAAAATCATAGCGACAACACGAGGACAACGATGGCTGCCGGGAGGACCGAGTGGCGAACGGGTGAAGTTAAGAGAGAAAAAGCGTCCGTGGCGGTCGACATTTCGACAGAGACGCAGCAGTCGCCAGGATACACTCGTCCCACTACCCACAGTCCGTCGCAATATGTTCCGCAGCCCGACGAATTCCAGTTCCTCTCGTCTTCAGTCTCCAGCCCCACAGGTAATAATAATAATAATAATAATAATAATAATAATAATAATAATAATAATAATAATAATAATAATAATAACAACAACAATAACAATAACAATAATAATAATAACAACAATACTAATAATTATAATAATAGCTGGATTTAAAGGCAGGTAGTCACTCCACGTTGGCCTGCATTTAATAATAATAATATTACTGGATTGAGAGTGGTTTAGTATGTTCTCCTGTATGAGAGTCACTGTGTTTAAAAACCATCCCGCCTATAGATAAAAATTCTGCAATAAGGACACTGGGTTTAAAAAAATTAAAATATCATGTTTATCTGCGATCAGATGAAATTAAATGTGCTAGAACTAAAATGCCTTAAAAGTTATCTGTCTGTTTATGTGGTAAGTTGTTCAGTCTGATCAGGATGGTATTTGAGTCGGATAATTGGGGTGCGGGAAAGGAGAAGGCTATAGTGCTTCATTATGCCACATAAGTTTGCCGTATAGGGTAATGATAGCATGAAGCAGTGACCAAGAATTTCCTCTCAACAACTACTATGCTGAATCTTATTCATGCCAAGATGGTTAATAAAAAATTGGATTGCCAGGATTAAAAGCGTTGCTATAATAATATAATATAATAATATAATATAACTAGGTTTAAAGTGGTTCAGTAGGGACTGCCCTGTGTGAGAACCACTGTTGCTTCTGCAAACCTGGTGATGTATTTATGCCAGAGTATAAATACTACTACTATTTCACAGCACATAGGACTTGTTTTGCTTTGTTGTTGCTTAAATGTTGCATATTTTGCCATCATTATCTTGGTTATTAAATAAAACTATTCAAATATGGCTGATAGAGTAAGTAAGTAAAGTAAGTAGAATCTTGTAAATTTATATAGTGCTTTGGAAGGCAGTACAGCAGTAGCTGCTTATTCTTATGCGCTTAATCTTTCTTGAAATACCGGTAGCTATAGTCAAGGTGGTTCGTTGTCTGGGCAAAGGTCAGTGTATCCATGAGGCGGTGGGTCAGGTTGTTATAGCTACAGAGGAAATGACTTTTGGAATAGGAAGGTTTTAAGTCTAGACCTAAAGGCTTGAGAAGATAGTGAAGGAATTAAAGAAAATGAGGATTCAGAGCTTATTGTTTGACCATGTCGGAGGCTGAGGAGGGAATAATGGGCACAATTACTGGCTGCATAGTTAGGTGACTGAATTGTTTGTTTAGGTAACATTAGTGTGGCAGATGGCAAGAAGGAAGAAGACAGCTATCACAGCAGTATCGGTGCATCAGAAACTGTGAGAAAAAGCACACCGTCCAGTTTTTTTGACAGCAAGGGTTTTGGATGGTTACTGGAGGTCGAAGATGACGATGAAAGAAACCAAAAGCCTCTTCTGTAAGTTGCATGTTCATGTTTGCCCCATGTTATGAGAAATGGGAATAATAGGTACTGGCAACATTAGGTTTTGTGGCACAATGCTTTCACTCACTAACATAGATCTTAGCAGTTTAGAAGTCCTGAAGAGAACTGTTGAAACTGGTGAAACGGCAACCATGTCTGCGTGTGAAAGTATTATTTTTTATTCTTTCCGCATGTGTTTAACCTGCACAGCTTGCATGCTATTTGCATGGGATTTACTGCTATCCCATCTTTGTTTTATCTTTTGATTTTCTAATATCATTTGCTATAAAACTTGACATACTCTATAGCACATTAATACTCACAATTATGGCTGACCTGCAATACTTCTGAAATCCGAGGTTAATGTTTAGCATGCATCCCTTGAAGAAATTGAGAAATCATGTATAAAAGTGTAGCATTTGAAATACAATATTGGTTATTTAACTCTATGTTGCTGTTAGTAATTTGAAGTTGCTATTACTTCATAGTTATTGAATGAACTGTTAGTGCCAAGTAGAATTGCCAGGCACAGAGCTGAGAATGACCAATGGAAAGAGTTTATATAATGTATCTTCCATAATTATTAATATTGATAACTGTTTGTTCTTTGATTTTTAATTTTTATCCATTAATTAAAATGTACAGGGAAAGGGCTAAGTACAAATTTCTTCTATTCATGGATACCTCATGCCAGTATAAAGCTTGATACTTCAAATGTGGCAACCATTTTGCCTCTTTCTGAGTTGAAAATACTGGTATACAGAATTCTGTTGGGCATATAAACACAAGTTTTAGAGTGCATTTGCCACCATGCCATCAGACAGCAAATCTAGTTTCTGTTCAAAACCTTTAAAAGCAGACTCCATTATAACATTAGCACAAGAACTTGACTATAAACTAATGCATACGAATGTTTTGTGATATGGCATGGGTCTTGCATTATAAAGACCACTATAGGCCGTCATGTTTCGCATGATGTTTCCTGTTTTGTTTCAGCGAGGAATTGGACATTGATGTCAAAGACATACTGTACAAAGTCCGTTGTGTATTGTTTCCGTTGCCACAATTGGGTTATAATCGACAAATCGTCAGAGAAAATGCCGATTTCTGGGGCCCACTCCTAGTTGTCCTGTTATACTCACTTGTTTCACTCTATGGACAATTTAGGGTAGGCATTTAACAAGTGCACAGTTAAGGAACTAATAGGGTTTTGCTGAATTCTCTTTGACTGCATTTGTTTTCTGATGAATGGATCATCATTTGTCTTGTTCAACTTCCTTTAACCGTAAAGCAGAATTGAATAAGACACTTGTAACTGCTAATGATCACTTCTAAGTATTTTTTACCTCCAGAGGAGAAAGCTTATATTCATACTTGTACATATTCAGTTAAATATATTTATGAGGATCCATCAATATAGTACGTATGCACTGAGGGGGAGGGGGGTTGAATTTGAAAGATTTTGCTTATGTACAGTGTGTGCAACGGAGGGTGTTTGAAAATATGCCTTTTTTTGCGTACGTACTCTATGGATGAGCCCTGATACCACATGTTTTGATCACTATGTGAAGACTTATTTTGTGTTAAAGGTGGTTTCATGGATCCTTACCATCTGGATATGTGGCTCATTGCTTATATTTCTTCTGGCCCGTGTATTAGGCGGAGAAGTAAGCATTTCAAGATCACTTTGACTGTGGCCAAGTATTTGTAGGTTTTGCTGTTAACTAGTATATTTCTCCTGCAATAGATGCTGACTGTGCATTTGACCCATTTGAATAATTTTGTAAACCAGACTTGGCGTTTATGATGAGCTCTGATAAATAAGCTGCTTTCAAATGAGCTCCCTCTGTGTACAAGATTCCCATTTGCTTGATATCTAGGCATAGTTCCATTATACAAGATTTTATCTTTAGAATATTAAATACTTTATATGTGAAGCTGAAGATTCATTTTTTGGACTGTTAATATTTCCAGGGCATAATTATTGTTGAAGGTTGTATGGAATGGTGTTGCCAAGCAGATGCAATTCTGTGTATTGACAATATATGGCATCGCTTTGCATAAGCTAACGCCTCTTTTCGATATTTAAATATTTTAGAATATGTTTGTTTCTTTTTTTAATAGGTAAATTATTCGCAGTGCCTTGGTGTTATTGGCTATTCACTACTCCCTTTGGTAATTCTGGCTATCATTCTGCCAGCAGTACATCATTTACACTTCACCAGTCTTCTTTTGAAGGTGTGATTTTTCATCAAGTGTTTATTACAAGATTTTAAACAAGACTTTACGATTTTTGGCATCAAACAAGGAAGTCACTAGTTTTAAGTGCAATTGCAACAAGATTAAATATAATAAATGTATGTTTCACTAAACTGTAGTGTGGAGGTATTTGATGTTTATAGTCTCACAGCCCAATTGATGGCTAATTGAAGCTGTTTTAAGGTGCAGGGCTGTTGAAATGCTGTATTCAAGCTCCTGTTCTTTATCATAATTGGGTATGGAATGATGTAGCAAAAAACCCTTATCTGCAAATGTTTTGTTCGATTGATTTACACAAAATGTGGTTTTTATCGATTTTTTTAGATATTTGGTGTCATTTGGGCAACTTACAGTGCTGGATCATTACTGTGTGGCCAAGAACTACAACAGAAGAAAGTGTTATTACTCTATCCAATCCTGTTGTTGTACATTTACTTTTTATCTCTTTATTCAGGAGCTTAATCGGCTGATTAAATTGTGTTTGAACTTTTGAAGAGACCAAAAGTATATAGAACAACTGTACAGAATACGACTGATGGAGTAATGTGGTTTCTGCTTTTGTGCTTGTAACAAGTTGCAATAGCGGCAAGCTATAATGGGAAAGTAATGTTTTTTTCGTTCGAGTGGAACAAAGCAGTAGAATCTTCAGTAGAATCCTAATATATCGAAGCTCAAGGGGCCGTGATAAATACTTCATTATATCCGAGGAAGCTATACACAAGATAGAATTTTTAAAGGTGGTTAATATTTTGTTGCTTGCCAGTGAGATGATCACAAGTTAATTTCCCAAATATTTTGAGAAATTGCTTTTAACCTCTTGACAGGGACAATGACAATGTGAATTTGAATGTTATTATAGCAGTAATTTTACTAGTTTGATTCTAATACTGCAGAATATAAGATCAAAACCACTTTGCCAAGTGACTTTAATGATGGCACCACAAGACTTTTGTTTCTATGCAATACCGATGTTTTTATTAAAAATGCTATTGTGTAATACTCGAGTTTAATACAAGTTTTACAATTAAATTTAATGTGCATGCTGAAAATGTTGTTTGATTGCAGTTTTCATTTGCATTTTGTGACTATTTCTGTGTGATTTAAAGCCAGGTCAGTCAACTCATGCAGATTCCTTGAAATACTTATACAGTACACTGTGACCCAATAAAAAAACATGTCACTGTATATTTGTCCATAACTTTGGAAAATGTGAACCAAATTTCAAAATGTTTTCACTATTTGACTCAAAAATAAATGGGGAGAATGTCACAAACACACACACACACAAAATGTATGACACCTTTAATGTGTAGCAGCACCCCTACCTAGTAAAACTAAAATAAGCAGGAAAATAGCGAAAACTGTCATGTAAAGCACATGTTATAATGTTCTTATCTGCTCACAAAGTGTTCTGAATTTAATAAATGGATCACAGCAAAGTTATAACACGTCATAGCTCAAAGCAAATGCTTGAAGTGCCCTGGATTACATTATTAGATCAGTGTAGATAATTTTAATACAAACATCACATCAATGTTAAAGTACCATTTATAAGTGGCCCTATGTTGTCTATGAAGTCAAAATTATTAAAATTCACAACTTAAAGATTACAATAACTCTTAAGGAACAAACATTTAAATTGGTTTATCGTGAAAGGAATTTGCACCAGAGAACTTTAGACACTGTTCAATGCTTTGCTGTTTTCTTTTTCTTTCTTTCAGTCGCTCTTTGTTAGATTCAAAAAGCACACGAAGGCTTTTCTTCCTACGATGTTTCGATGGTGAAACGTGCTCAACATTTAAATAACCTGTCAAAAACAGTGCAAAACATTCTAAAGTTATATCACAAAATCTTAACAGAGACAAAGGGATTATTTGACTGACGCCCTCATTACGTCACCATCTCACCAAAATAGAACCCAGGACTGATATGGGCAGGTTAAATCATTAAAGTTTAATATTGTTGTCTACAGAAATGACCGGCAAAATCTGATTTTCTTTGCCATACGAAATGTGCCAACTTTCCTTGCTCACTCCTACATAACTTTCTATTTAAATTGGAGACTTTATTGCCAGACTATTGTCACTAGCAAACCCATCAGTGCATTTTTTTGATTGCATGGTTGACTACTCATTAGAGCAATGTTTATTTATACCAGTTACTCAAATATTTATTAACGACAAGTACCGATATACACGTAGATTGCATATACATAAGTATACATGTAGATTGCATATACATGTACCTCTCTCTTTGCACATTTGAGTGTCTGGGAAGTCAATTGACCAGTAGTGCTCGGGAGTTGCGGTGGGCTTGAACCGTGCCTTATGTCGACAGGTCTTTAGTTTTTCTTTGAGTTCCTCTTCTGTGAGATCTAGCCCTTGATACCACTATAAACACCAGGAAAGCCTACATATTCAATATTAGATGCATCCAGTAGTATGTTTTATTGTTGAATTTAAAGTTTAAGCCTTCCATTAGCTGAAAGATCCCACTGGTGACAGAAAATGTTGGTTTTCGCCTATGAAATCCCACTGCATTTTGGAAGTACTGAATATTGCTACAGAGCCAACCACTATACAGCGACTTGTGCTGTTCTAACTATGGGTTAAACCTAGGTCCAAAAACAACAATTTACAACAAAATATACAAAATTTCCTCAGTTTATAAACAAAAGACAAAGCAACTATACCTCACCTGCATGCACTGTGGGCAAGCAAAGCTATCCAGTTGCCTACGTTGATTTTGCTTTCTTACAACGTCAGCATAGGCATAAGTGATTTTCTCAGCCTTAGGCACTCTGCATGCCAATAGAAAAGTGTAAAGATAACTTGTAACAAATATCAATACAAAGATTTAATAATTTATAAATTGGGCTCAATAGATAGACTAGCTATCAATATAATCATCATTCCTGAGATTAAAAGCGTGTAAAACATATATGAAAGTGCAAGACTATAGTTATAAACTGGCTTAATAACTAACTAACTAACTAACTAACTATGAAGCAAGAGTTACTGTCTACAAAACATGGTTTTTCCAGACCAGCTATATGTCTCAAGGTAATAACTAACAATGTAATGTGTTCACACAGTCCGCTATCGGATAAGTTACCACATAAATCTTAACTTTTAATAATAATAATAATAATAATTAGTGTTTTAAAGTTTTACCAATATTCTATTATTCAATAGAAAGATCAGCACAACTGTGCAAAAATAAACTTTCAATAATACTCATTCTATTTAAAAAGGTTCTTTCTAAAACGACTATACAGCAAAGCAGGTATAAGATTTAACAATATGCCAACCTTTATATAATAGCATTTGTACAGTTCATTAACTAATTTAAAATATTTAAACTAACCAATTGAAGGGAAACACGTCCGCCATCTTAAAAACGTACCTATCAAAGCTGTCTTCCAACCGATCAGACGTAGACACGCACAAATTCTGTTTAACTGTCTTTGCTCCAGAAACAAGATCATCAGACTTATCACACTGAATGCATGCTGGTAAAACACAATCATATTGATCTGCAGAAACAGTTTATAAATAAAAGTCATTGCCTTTAGTGGTTAGGCTCCAAAGCTTATCTGGTAGAAAACAAAACGCAAACATCACTCAAAAGAGTGAAATGCTGTTAAAATACATTCATACACATGGTTGCTAATTTCGAGTTCAGAGTGACAGGCTGGAAGACATAGCATCTGTTGTGCTGCTTTCCAAGGCGCTATAGAAATCCACGAGATTTTACTTGTAACTTACTTACTTCTTCTTAAAATCAACAGTCCTTGTCTTATATTGACACCATGGCCAATATAACTAAGCACTACAGTTATTACATGAGCAAACGAGGATGAAAAAGTGGGGGAGGGGAACCCCTATACCTTTCCCCATCCCTAGCCTAGCTTCTCAAAAAGTGGGGGCCTCAAGCCTAGCGGTCCTATGACAGTCATTGTCTTCTTTTTGTTGTAACTCATTTGACTCTTAGCAGTGTCTGCTTAATCTGCAGAGCCATCGTCAAATTACGACACCTTTACTCACTACAGTTCAACTTTCACCCGTTTCAAGCCACACTTTGGCTTGAAACAGATTAAAACAGCCAAAATGTATTTAAAATTACCTGGATTTTTACCGTTATTGACTAACGTGACACTAACCAAAATGCAATGCTCTGATGGTTCTATGAAAGTTGACAAATAATTATGAAAAAAAAAATATACTGAATCCCCAAAATTTTTGGAAAGCTAGTTCAGCAATTACCATCAGCCAATAGTTTACCATTTGTATCAAACTAGCATTTAGTAATACACAACAGTTGTGATGTACTGTATCTGTAATGTTATTGGACTATGACCACTCACCAGCATAATTCACCTTCGAGTCATTTGCTTTACATGCATCATCCAAAGGCATCCCTGGAGAGCTCCATTTTGTGCCATTCGTATCACAGACAGGTTGGTTGATTTCTGTATCGGCACCAATCAACACAATAGACTCATCGGTTGGTTTAGAACTTGCCAGTCCTGTATCCCCATTTACTGAAACACCTTTTGTTAATTGAAATTGATCTTCCATATTCTGGTGTTCCAAGTCAACTGCTGTAGCCTGTCTAAATATAAAATCTGAACTCTTGGAACTGCTGTCGAAGTCTGAAATCTTTGATTTTGAAGAATGACGGCACACCGAGTTTCCAAATTTCCTGCATTCTGTGTGAGTGAATCAGGATTCCATACGGCATACAAATTATTTTCACGCAAGTCATCTGCAGGTGCAACAAAATGTGTAGAATCGCATAAAGAGTGCTCGTGCGGACTATCTTTCAAAGGACAAAACGTCTCGTCCGGGTCAACAGATCTCTTTCGCTTTCGAGTGCAACTAGTATCGATAGCAGAGACTGGATCCGAGAGTTTTTCGAATACTGCCCTGTTTTCTTTCTGGATTTTCTTAAGTGAAAAACGAGAAGTCTTCCTTTTTGCAGTATCACCAATATCGGTAAATTTGCTGTCACCATGTCCCAAGAACTCGTTCTGAAGGTTTGCATTTCCGGAATTTATAGCGATCCCAATGCAAACTGAATTATTCGTCAACGTTTCATTACCACTGACACATCTGGCTTTGCCTGCCTCTCCAGAACCCTTACATTGGTAAACAGTCTTTTGAACCTCTGGCAAACCACTGATAACAGAAGGCGAAGAGTAACAAAGTAAATCCACGTGATCCATATTTTTGCTGTTTTCGAAATCAACTAAACAAACATCTTCCCTCTCATCATCAGACTTTCCAGTAGCTACACCACGCCCCATCATATTGGTCTTCTGTCTCACAACTGATCCACTCGTTGGAGTTGCAAAATCGTCTTCTTGAAATTTCCTGCCATCTCGAATCAAACATTCATCTTCTTCGTCAAAAAGAGAGGGAGAGCTAAAATTCTTCCTTCTCGAGCGTTTGACTTCCTGAAAACGATTGAAAACTGGAGAGCCTGGTTCTTTCGATTCAGAAGATTGTGGAAGCTGTTCCGCTGGAACAGTTTCCGGGACAACTACACCAAGACATTCCATTTTCGATTCTCGGTTCACAGATTCTAAACAGTGCTCAGTAAAAGAAGCATAGTCTGTATCAAGGCACAAGATATTTTCTGTATAATAATTATTTTTCTGATAAGATGCATGAATTGGTTCCACAATACTACCTCCAGCTGCATGTTGATTCTCTAGATCACTGATCTCAGTTTCCAGTAGTTTAATTGGCGAAGGTTTTGAACAAATCTTATCAGTGGTTTCCGCCTGTATTGATTCATTTTCATCATAAATAGCATCATCCATTGGAACAGTCTCTGGGATAACAATGTTAGGACAGTTCATTTTCAATTCGTGCTTCTTTTTAGGTTTCGTAGAGTGTTCTGTAAAAGACGTATGATCAGTGTCTGGGCACAAGATGATTTCTTTAGGAACATGCGAAGGACACATAGGCATCAAAGAAGAATGTTTCAACGTTGAAACTGGCAATTCTGGATTCAAGTCGATTTCCGAATGGCCAACCAAGCACGCTGCTTCACATTCACGAGACAATAAACGTTCATGTCCAGCATTACCGTCCTCCTAAATACCAAGTAATCGGATCACGCAATTAATAAAATGTGAATTTCCCGGAAAGTCCATTAAAGGTGAACGTTTATAGGACATTTCAAAGCCATCAAGTTGCAGTCAAAGCTTTGCAATGAAACCAAGAATTTTATAAATACATCAATAGAACTGAATATAGAAACTATCGCATAGGCATAGCAGCAATATATTTAACCCTTTCGATACCTAGCACACCGAATATATATCTGGCTAAGATAATAACTCTATATACCTTGATTGCCGGAAATATATGGCATGATTAGATTGAGTTTGGGGAATGTGCGGTATATGGATTCCTGTCGCACCCAGAAGCGAAAGGGTTAATGACAATAAATGCCAAACATAAAATACTAGGTTAAAGTCACCTGTAGGTCTAGCGTTAATATACAACTGCAAGCTGGACCTCTGCTTTCAGTATTCAGAACAGATTCTCTGAAATACAAAACAAATGAAGAAGAACTTTAGCCGGATGAATATTTCAACCATGTTCATCTGTTCATTTGCTCATTTCAAGCAAGCTCTTTGGGAAAACCTTCACTGCCTCTTGCCACTTCTAACAGATAAAACTCTTGAATTGCTTTGAAATCATCAAATTTACATCTACCTGAGAAAGTCTGACAGAAAATAAAAGCAACCTGTCTGAAGGAAAACATGAAATTAACCTGGACTCAAAAAAGCAGCACCATATATATTTTTCAAAATCTTAACATTCAAAGCCCCAAATTTCACATACTGATATAGGCTAACACTTTAAGGCCATAAAAGGTTGAATAAAATGACTGCATTTGAAGAGCCATCATCTTACCTGACACTCGGCTTCAACCTCATCTTCACAAGTTCTTCTTTCAATAGTTTATTCTCTTTTGAAAGGTCATCACAATGCTTCTGAAGATACATATTTTCGTTCATCGTTCTAAAACCAAAATTATTCATCTGTAACAGCTCTGATTTTAAATAATTCTAACCAATCTTTCAGTTAGCATGTTTTTTGCCAACAGCAATAAATACATAACAAAGAATTTAACAATAAAATACCAATGTCACAAAAATAACTATTATTATTATTATTATTATTATTATTATTATTATTATTAAACAGACAAATTTCTTGTGTGCCATATTACCAAAATGTCAGGAGCAAGAGCACATTACAGAGTCCAATAAAAATAAATAAAATAACAGTCATCAGCAAAAAATATGAATGGAAAACAATCTAAGGCAGAAGAGAATAAGATTTTCTAAACAAATAAGTCTTAAGATTTTTCTTAAAGGAACTTTTCAACAAGCAAAAACGACACTGCAAAAAACAATCACATACTTTTGACCAGTGGTAACAAGTTCAGCATAATCTTTCTTCAGCTGAATGAATTCTGAAAAGAAAGTCAATAACTAAATGATACAGCATTCAACACAGTAGTTCAGACAATACAACAAAACAACGACATCTCAATCACATTTAAAATCACCGCACAAAACTTAAAAATAAAAACATGAAATTTTAAACTTTGTTCAAAGAACAGAATATGAACAATTTCATATCGTATCTCATGTTAAAAATAATGAACAATTTTCTACCATTTGTCACTTTCTGATGAAGTCTAAGAATGCCGTTTAATAATGACTTGCATGCCATCATCATTGTCGTTTACTGCTATGGCTTCAGTTGGATCCGACATCCTAGACCTAAATTAAAAATCAAATGGACAAAACTGAAAAGTCAGAATCAGATCCATTAAACAAATCATAAAGGCTTAAGAAGCAACTAAGTTAATTAAATTAACTTACTCTTCAAATTTATTAATTAACTTTAAATTGAGTTAATAGTTCTTCCTAGCAAAACAACAATAAGTTAATCATTTACACTAGTAGCCATTACTATCTTCTCATCCAATTCATTCCATCTGTCTACCTACTGCTCTTCCACTAAAAAATGCTGTTTGTATCTCCCAACCCATTTCTTAAAAAGTTTCATGCTGTGCCTTTGAGTTTCATCATACTGCCTTGTTGTTAAAAAAACTTTCTCTTGGCACTTCCACTTTGTTAGTATTTTGTATGTCTCAATTAAATCACCTCGCACTTTCTCCTTTTTTCCAAAGTTGTCAATCCCCAGCGTTTTACACAGCCTCACAGTCTTATAAATGGTGCTAAGTTTCTATAATTATTTCTGTGATGATTTCTATAAGGATTTACTATAACACAGAATAGAGTTTCCCACGGAACCCCGGTGGAATCCCAGGTTCCTTGACAAAGTCGGATAGAAAGGTTCATCAGAAAGATTAAAAAGTATTAATTTTCAGTACTTTAGACACAGCAGCACTGGCCACGTTAAAATTGGATGGACAAATTTAATACAAGTTGATCAATAAAAAACACTGACCCCAAGAGTTGCTTCTTGTTCAGATTATCTCAGCTCACCACTCATGCACTTAAATGCAGCTCAACCGCCACGACTGAGGATTACAGTTTTCCTCTGGGAATTAGAAAAGAATCCCATCGAAGATCTTCAAATGCTGTTAAATGTTAAATAAGTTCTGTCAAATGCAAACGAACAAAATAAAACAAAATATCCGATTTTATAAACAACTCAAACTATCCGCCATTAGAGAATAGAGATCGTTTATAGCGCTGCTTTGGTTTAGTCTCGGAGACGTACAGACAGAATCATCTAGGCTGGGTTCCAGTCTAGATCTTTTGATACTGAATCTAGGTTTCTGCCAACGAATCTCGAAATGTGAAGTAATTTTGTGATTTTGACGATCGTTTAGCCTGTATAACTTAAAAGGAGGCGCAATGGTGGTAATAAAAATATATTCAATCCAATCATTAGCTTGCACAACTTCTATAGCGTCACTTGGTAACAGGGCCGCTGAGTGGGGAAAGGTGGAAGGGAGGAAGGGAAGGGAGGAGGGAAGGGTGGAGGGAAGGGAAGGGGCAAATGTTCAGGGCCCGACGATCTGTATGAGACCCCGTTGGAGTTACAGTGGCGCTCCACCGGGGTCAGGGGCCCGTGCCCCTTTGAGTGCCTGCCCCAGTGGACCCCAGTTGGGACCCTATACTTAATGCTACATACATTAAACAACAAATGGTTGGCCCCCATGATTAGAAGTTGCCACCCCAACGCCCCCCCACTTGCCAAATCCTAGAGCCGCCACTGTGGAGTTAGGGTTATGTTTTGGGAAGTTTAGGGTTTAAGAGGCTGGAGGTGGTTGGGGACTCCGTCCACGGTTTTAACCTTTAAATCCCTCCTGAAAAGACTGACAAGTAAAAAGTCATCACCAGTTTCACACTAACAAATTACTAAAAAGTGTCTGACAATTTAAAAAAGGATGAGAAATCAAGCAGTATTGCCTTTATGTTATTCTGCTTTGTGTTTTGAGATCACTTTAGAACAGATTCTGTTTGGAGCTTCTTATTATCGGTTTTTATTTGTGATACATGATTACTTGTTTACTATCATTGTGTGATTTTATGTGGTGCTGATGATTGCTTTATTTGTAATTAATCATCTTACTACAGCATTGTACGGTTATGATTTTGGTAAAGAAAATCGGTCTTCAGTTGTCTGCTCAACTAGAAAACTTGACAAACTTGAAGGCAGAAGGCGATGACTTCCGATGGTATCTTAAGGTAATGTTTTAGAGTTTGAACTCACTAAATTCTGTGTATGTTTCTTACTTATTATTTGTACTGATGTTAAACCAGTTCACTAAATCATCAGAAATAATTAGTAGCATCCCTGTATTAACTGTACCGTTTATATTAAAGCCATTGTACTTTCTCAAGTTTTTAGGTTCCTACTTTTGTTTTTCACTTTGTATGAAGGCAAACAAAATAGTTCTTTTACTAAGTTCTTTTACTATACTATGAGTTTATATAAACAGCAAAATTCATTTGATGTAAATTCTTTTAACGTTACAGTTTTATCATCCTCCTCCTAATCTCCTCTCATGCTGGATACTCGGTTCCTGTTGATGCCATTTGAGTGTGACATTAATTGGATATTCTTGATTTTTTTATACCTAAATTAAATATTTAAGTTTGTCTTGCAGCTTAAATGCAGTCATTGTGGCGATGAAACGCAGGATTATGTCTGGCTATCACTTTCGGTAATTTGATTAAACTTTATATGTTTGCAATTTGCATCTTTCAAATTTCTTTCGATGTCATTAAATTTAGTGTTGGTGATGTATTTGCAGTCAGTGATGTGTAGCTGTAATCATTTGTACACTTGCTTGCTTTAGGCAGTCATCTCCTAACTTTGTCGTACATAGTCACAGGCAAACGATATATAACTGTTATTAGACACCAAAATCTCTATCTTCTTGTGACCTAACTTTTTGCAGAATTACTAACGATTGATATTTTTAGGAAAGTCAGCCGTTGAAAGGAGGTCGTGGGTCTGCAAGCCTAGTAATTAAATGCAAACTCTGCTCACGAGAAAATTCAATAGGTAAAATATTTGCTGGAAGTTGATTTAAAAAAAATAAAACTGAGAAAAGATTATTATTGGAGTCCGGCAAAAACATGTTAATGTGCAATTAACAATGTCTTTTACTATACCTCCTGTAAGGTACATATAAGGTTTTATTTATGCTGAAAGTGTAACATCATGCTGGTCCTTACCCCTCCCCTGTCACAAACTGCCACTTTCTTAGACCCCTCCCCATCGAGCATGACGTACTTTATGGACGGCCCCTTAGGAAGTTATTTTGTGCTTGATTGGGGTAAAGGAATAGCAGAAGCAGTTATCATATTCACCTTGGGCCATATACATTGTCTTATGAGTTTTTAATGGTCTGTATGAGTTGCCATTATTAATTGAATTAAGTGATCCTTTGTAATGCATTATCATTATCATTATAAATAATTACTATGTGCAATGCATATTTTGTCACAGATATCATTAAGGACAGCCTAAGTCCATATACTGCTGACGACGTTCCACGATGGAAAACTGTAGTTGTATTTGATTGTCGAGGGGTTGAACCAACTGAATTCGATCCACGAGTAAGATATTATGCTTGATAAATTTTAATATATAACTATTTTAAGTTAGAACAGCCTTTGTTTTATAATGGTTTATGGGTTAATAAAGCTACTAGTACTAACCTTGATTATCACTAATGCAAAATGCTAGAGTAGTTTAAAGGATTACTATAAAATGTGATCAGAGATCCTATGCATACAGTGGTTGCTCATGAAATGAATAATGTGATGGCTATAATGCTGTCATTGGATACTTTCATGAAATAGTTTGACATCCTGTTAAATCATAGGCCTAATATGACTACCATTAACGATGTCAAAAAAGTCAAATCTATTCTAATTTTTTATTTTCCATGTGGTGGGACGCCTTTTCAGTCCATTCAATAAAACAATAATCATGGGCACAATGCCTTGGTGTCTCATGCCATTTATAGGGGCAAAAGATGGCAGAGTGGGTTAGGCGCTGGAGCGGTAGGCTCACGGAGTGGGTTCAAGCCCCGTTCGCACCCCTGGTGGCTTTCACCTAGGCAGTAATGCCTCTTAAGCCACTTTAAATCATGCCAAGTTTTATATAGTTTGTTCTCACTCTTACCCGTTTAGGGTCACATGTCTTAAATTTTGTAAACTACTTTGCACCGATCACTTGTATCATCACATCGTTCTTTTTGTGGTCTTTCCCCTCTTGTTGGAGTAGCAGTGAAGTCATACTGTTTTCTGTTATCTTTTTCTTCGCACAGGTGTCAGAAGAGATGGAGAATTTTATGATTTATCCATTGTTGCGACGTACTTTTATGGGGGGGGGGGTGTCCGAGATTTGTGATGTTCTTTAGGGTGTTCCAAGATTTGTGTCAGTTTGTATTTGTAACAGGGGGCTCAAAAATGGCCCAAATAGCGTGATTACTTTATGGATGGTGCATAATTAGTATTTGGTGCTTTTTTACCAGATTGGATGGGTTGCTGAAGGTCAAGAATCGGGTACAAAATTTGATGAAGTTGATCTATCACAGGTTAGAGATAATTTTTAATTAGTAAATACCAACACCATAGCACTTGCATTCGTATTAGTATGTAAAATATTTGTTGACATTACCTATTTAAAGAAACTTTGTTGTACATTATTAATTTTTCTCAACCATGATCCTGCAAGGTTGATTTGCAATAATTGAAATAGTTGCACTTTCTTAATGAGCACTTCTTTTTCAAAGAGGGGTGTTTTCATTTATCACTTTTTTCCTTTTAACTCGATTGTTTGCAATATCATTGATGTTAAGGTATAAATATAGAAATCTACTACTAATAATTACAATAATTCATTTTGTGATACTTTCATTTCAGGATTGGTCTGATTACGACGAGAAAACGCAGCAATCAGTTGGAATATACGAACTGAAGCATAAATTTGTTAAAGCATAGAACAGTTACTGTATTTGGTGTTCCAAGTTAAATATAACTGAAGCAGAAGTTACTTGGTAATTAGTGAAAGCTGAATTGTAATCATGTTTTGCAGGCCTGTCCCTTGAAGGCTCCTTCAACTACGGGCTATTTTAAACCTCCATTAGGATTCTGCCCAACCATGGCAGTTGAACAATCCAACCTATTACAAGTGAAACGATTACCATAACAATAAGTCTTCAGTTTAAATTTTTAAAGTTTGGCCTAAATAACAAATTTATGAAGAGACTGGACCTTTCTTTTTGTGAGAAGTCCCTGACCAATGCTTTTATATACACTGTATGTGTGTAAGTTATATTATTGCAAAACAATAAAACCATTCAGCAAAATTGCACAATCTTTATTTTTAAAAAATGTTTAAATTTGCAATGAAAAGTTTTTGCCACTGTGTTACGTGAAAGTTTTATAAAATGATCTATTTAAAAACTTGTATAAAACATACCGTGAAAGAATAATAAGAGCCAGAGTGCCTAACCTATTATAAACAATTACTTATAAAAAGACAAATGAAGCCTTAAACGAAGCATCAAAACAGCAGACCAACTTGTATTCTAACCCTTTGCTCAAAATAATAACTATTTGAATTACAAATGGCACACAATTCTGTAAATTAGGCAAACTACATACACTGCTTGACAACGTTCAAATTCAGACGTCTCTTCAGAACATCATTAGTAATTAAGAGGAGTGAGAAAGCAAAGGCCATTTATAAGTGCATGATAACATATTTAAAAGTCTTGAGGCATGAAGGCTATGTAACGAATCAGCAAAATGAGATTCATAATTGATGATGTCAGACATCAACAGCCAGGAAATTTAACAGCTTCGTTATATTTATATGGCCATTTATTTTCGAACAGCCGACACAGCTAGAGGCAAACGTGTCTGGTGGAAATGTTACACTATAGCTAGCTACAACACAAGATCAACTTATATATGCTTGAAAAATGTAAAAAAATACAAATAAAAAGATTCTTTTAAATGCCCCAACAAAACAAACTCTCATCTGGTGCATGTTATGACATTGCTATAATTCTGTAAAAATCAGTCTTTTTCACAAAGTACACTGTATGCTAAGTTATTATCACACAACCTTAGTCATAGTAAACTGACATGTAGATTTTTTGTAAATGAGTGCAATAATACACTGTCACACAGAACACATTTAACAAAGTAACATTTTAAAACCAGCTCTCAATTTTGATGCAATTTAAAAACTATTTTGCTTCATATGAATGATTGACTAAATTTCTAGAAAATTATATAAATGTAAATGTTGCAATTAAATTCAAGTAAGTAAGGACTTTGAATAAATAAAATAAGTTAAACATATTGACTGTGGTTAATAGCAAGCCAATTTCATTTTGTCAAAAATCAAATTCTGTTACAGCTGCATACCATAAAAATCTTAAAAATTCGGAACAGAAAGATTTAAAATACAAAATCAAAATTAAGCATAAATAATAAATACATATAAATTATAGTAAATAAAACATGCAATATATTGATACAGTAATAAATATGAAGCAAAATAATTTCATGGTTGATCACCAAAACAGAAACAATCTACAAAAAGCAAACCTCGGTTGTTGTAAAACTTTAAAGAAACTCGGTCACTTAGATACAATAAGTATCAACATCTAATATAGACAGCTTAAAACATATCCAACATACATCAAATTCTAATCTTAAAGAATAAGATTTTAAAACTCCACAACTGTAATATGCACTCATATTTTAAACCAGATCGTGAAATTTTAATTCAAGTTAAGTTGTGTTTATAGTTGTGCCTATAGGATACGATTAATACTTATTATGAAAATGGCTGCATCACAAATAAGTAAAAGATTCACAGTCTTAAAAGTGGGGGCGTTGGGGTGGCAACTTAAACCATATGTTGTTTTAATGTATGTTTCCTCAGACCTAAATATTAATATAAATAAACCACAAATATTAGGAACTAAGAAGTACTATTCAGTGGCGGCTCTAGGATTTGGTAAGTGGGGGGCGTTGGGGTGGCAACTTCTAATCATGGGGGCCAACCATATTGTTTAATGTATGTAGCATTAAGTATAGGGTCCCAACTGGGGGCAGACACTCAATAGGGGCACTACTGTCTTATTAGTTTTTTGACAAAAGATAATAAAGTACAGACATGCAAACTATGAAAATTATTAGCTGACAATACAAGACCTTACCAACTTAACCTGTTGTATGCCATAAACAGATTATATTATAGCAGAATGCGTTCAATACTGTACATGGTATGTCATTATTGTCATAACAGCTCAGATGCAATCAAGCATAGTGACAACTAAGAAGCAACAAGGAATGGCTATAACAATAATACCCATATAAACACAAATAATATCTTAAGCGCATGTTGCAAATTAGCATCAATTACAAAGAAGCATTTGGAAGAAAACCTCCTGGCATACCAATGACAGAATTTGTCCACGTCCAACATAATAAACTGAAATGCATGAGGAAAGTAAAAAAGCACAATTTCAATTCCATATCTCAGGCAAGAATCAAAACACAACAGTAAATATGTTAATCACTTCAAAAATATATCAGCATTGTTGTTTTAACAGAAATGACATTAACCCAGCATCAGAAATAATGGAGTCCAATTAATTTGAATGCAAACCAATGGCCATTTGAAAGATGTATTCAGATACAATTCTGATCACATTACATTACAAAGCTAAGTTACAGCAGTAACACTAACACTGTCATAAACCGAAATACAATAAGAATAAACACTTTCATGTTTTGCAACATGATGTATAAATTATAATAACATTATTAGTAAATGGTAATCAACTTTGTAGAACATAAGAGAAAAAAAAAAGAACTAGCAAAGATACTTAGTTATTCAAGAAAATAAACACATTTCCCTTCAAATGCAACAAAATATCTAAATATGTGTTTGGAATGAAACAATGTAGACTTAACAGGGCTCCGTAATATCCACATCATCACCATACTGAAAAGACACTGCCTGCATACTCACTTTAAATACTGGTGCAAAACTGCAAATCAATCCACTGAAAAATGTACTTCTTGTGCAGCAGACCTAAAATGAATAATTATAAGCAAAGGACTACTTACATACTTACATCGCATATTGTTAATGCTAAAAGATGTCAGTACTTGTAGATTTTATAAATTGCTACATATCTCAAACCCCAGCATGTCACACAAGCGCAGATGCCATTTGAGTTTCAGTCATCACAAAATCATAGGTCTCTCGATCAATCCAATGTGAAATAAAATATCTCATAATTGTATGATCGAGTCAAAGCTTTAATTTCTAAAGAGAAAACGTATTTTTATAAAAGCATTAGTGTGCATACGACCACAATTGCACAAAAGCACACGAAGAAAAATTACGTCCACATAAAGCTTAAATCAGAAATGCAAGAAATGAGGCAATGAACTTATAACACTTCATACAAATAATAACACATTAATGCAATTTGCAAGCATAAAATCAATGACCAGCATATAACTAAAACACATCACAGCTCAATTCTTTACTTACCAATAAAAACATAAGCACATGGCATTACTAAACAGTAAAATTACAATCATAACACAAACATGAAATAAGTTTACTTTGAGATTAAAAGCAACAATGACTTCAATAGGACCAAATGACAAACCATTAACATTATACTGTAGTATAAATATAAAAATATAACGTACACATCAAAATGCTTTTTTTGCTTTCTCAAGGCGTCCATAACCTTTAATATTACACAGCATAAGTACCGGTACTATTACCGGTAATTTGTGTGTGTACACTGCACATAATACACGCGCCTGCGTGCCAGATCATCAAATGTGTAGTGCATGCATCTGTGCACTGTACAGAAAGAAGCATGCACTGCCATAGCAGCAATGCAGTTACATACATTCAATACATATTAGCATGGCTGTATGCACACTGCACTGAATATACCGTATATTAAGAGGCTATTAATTTTAGCAGTGTTGGCCTGTACTAGTCATTTTCACTGAATGTTGCTATCTACATGCTTCAGCATGAAAGAGACTAAAACAAAAGCAACAGCTATATGTAACCACAGAGGAATAACCCAATGTTAATGTTAACCTGTTAAATAGAAGTCTATAATTCCGGGGCGTCAAACTCATTTCATATCGCAGGCCACGTAAAAGTCTCTGTGGGTGTCACGGGCCGGATTTGTACATACATTAGCACGAACTATAGTAGGCCTATTACACTAGACAGTATATGAAAATTGTGTCTAAATTTTTGTATTTCATTTCTATTGTATGTAAAAATTTGAGTTTCATATATGTAGGAATTTGCATTTTTGAACACACCTTAAATAAAGCAACTTTGCTTAAACATAAAGTTTATTTCTTGTATTCAGCCACCTACATGCAGGTCATATGTTTGACACCCCTGCTCTAATGCAATCAGTAATAAACAGATTAGCCAAACTAACCTCAAGGTCCATTTGTTTCTGTTACAAATATCAATCCAAACAGAGTAACAGTACATCCACAATTGTATAATACTTGTTTATAGTTACACAGCAATCATCAAAAACAGTTGCTTCCTCTATTTCCCTCTAAAATCAGACCATTTTTCAATGAATTCGATGTAATTACATCTTTACCCTAACAACGATAAACAACCCTTGACATAACAGCAATATGAAGCAGCAATATCAATTCATACTGTCACTGAAGATTCACCTCTCGGTTGCAATCAGCGGAACAGGAAGTCGGAAACCAGAATGAAGAAAATGGTCACAATCCAAAACAAGCTTCTAATCCGGAACTAAAGAAAGTCTTAAGAAATATCCAAGACAATGTTGTGTGGAATAGCAGACCGCTTGGAAAATGGAAAATCTAAAACAATCGGTTGACTATTTACAAGGTCTGCTACATAGTCAAACCAGGCATGCCAATGCGACAACCAAGGGCAACATGTTGCACAAGCTGCTGCTTTATGCCCTCCGCTTGATTTTTTAAATCACACGACGTCCGGGCAAGATGCAAGTTCTGCGTCTTTAGTTCTCGAACGCGCTCGCTCAGTTCGGCAATCCGCTCTATCTTGCGTATGCGACACCTCTGGGCAGCAAGGCGATTGCGAGCACGCTTGATCTCTAGCCGAGTCTTGCCCGAGGCACCTGGCAAAGCAGCATAGATGGACGACGGAACAATCTGTGGCATTTCACTTAGACGCAAAAGGTTCTGTCGTGGAGCATTAATTGCCCCCAGAGCCTGGTTTACTAGCAAGTCTTCATTATTCGACGAGGAGGCGTTTGCCACAGATGCGGCGGCCACTTTCGGCGCCGCCGGTGACACGTCTTGCCTTGTCGTCTCTGAGCAAAGCTTGGACGTACTGGAGTTCTCAGAAGAAATAATACACGGCTGGCCGTTTGATCTGTGCAGTTTCTCGAGTGCCTGAAGAAAGCCCCTGGCGTACTCTTCTTGCTCCTGTGCATCGAATACAATATAACGTGAAGCAGCTAATAAACCTGCACAAATTTATGGTGATGAACATGCTTTTCAATGCAGTCAAAATGAAATGTATTTACTTGATAAAGAGTCCATGTAAATTTGGAGTTATTTATGCTAATGCTGAATTTAAAAAAACATCTGCAGCTGGATTACTCCCTATGAAACCTTTTAAATAAAATTTCTGCAATAATGTAATAACTGCTGTCATGCTTGATACTGTAGATAGTCAATAAGTATGATATTTGGATATTTCAGGGCCAATAGTGATGCAGAATCATGTCGAATTTTTAGTGATTAGTAATCACATATCAGAAACTGAAATCAAGATGACAGAGAGAGAGAGAGAGAGATAGAATTAGAAGAGATATTTGGATATTTCAGGGCCAGAGATGCAGACAGACAGACAGACATTAGTAATCACAGACAGAAACTGAAATCAGAGACAGAGAGAGAGAGAGAGAGAGAGAGAGAGAGAGAGAGAGAGAGAGAGAGAGAGAGACAGACAGACAGACAGACAGACAGACAGACAGAGAGAGACAGACAGACAGACAGACAGACAGAGGCAGAGACAGAGAGAGATTATCCTAAGACAGCTTTAGAAATCTGGCCCCAGCCTCAGAACTCTTTAGCTCATTGTGTAGACATCAGCAAATAATGAAATTGTGCAGCATCTATATTTTATGTAAAGAGAAAGAAATAATATTGAGTAAGTCACCCTTTCAGGTACATCAACTCATTCAAATCATCAACAAAAACAGAGTTCTAATTCCATATCAGGACTTCCACAAAACTAACATCAGAACATAATTTCATAACCATAAATTCAGGACAAAACCCCCTGTTTGTCAACATTATGAATCTTAGGGGCATAGAACACAATTTTTCTTTTTTGCTTATCAACATTCAAAAAAATTCACCTTGTCAACATTGATCTTCACCTCACGCTTCACGGTCCCGCAGGCTGCCAGGTGCCTGGGGCAAATTCACCGTAAGACGCCCCTGCAAACAAACAATTAATTACTTGGCATCATACCCTGGTGACAAGTTTCGGAAATAGAATAGCCATGGGCGTCAAAGCAGCTTTCATATCCTGGCGAACAATGATTTCCTCAAATTCCGGTGAAGCCAGTCGTAAGGTGATTGCATTGGACGCTGTAGAACTTGGAGATGAGGTTGGCTTTATATTCAATGTCAGGCTGGCTTTTAAATCATGAATTGAAGCCAAAGTGCGGTGCTGCACAACTTCTGGGGTGTTGTCTTCATAAAATGTTGGATCCATTATTGCCACTGATCAACAATGCTGAAGACACAAAAGATTTGAAGCAATTATCATAGGGCATAAATCTATGTGTTAACGTAAAAATTGAAAAAATCATGCAATTCCCTGTATAGTCAAATAAGTAAGTTTTTACCTTAATAAATTAAAATTGTCGACAACATCGATTTTGATGGTTATAAATGCAATTATGAAAAACATTATAACAAGCTGAATTGTGCTTCAAAATTTGTAGCTAATAATGCTCTTAAAATTGGTAAAAATAATTGATACTCCCAATCTCCCATAAAATGTTTAGCTGAACTGACGGAAAATTTCGACTAATACATCAACCTAGAATTGATTTCGAGCATAAATTCATAACCATTTGTGCATCATATGTTGCTTTATTTTCAGTTGTGTTCGTGTTGATTCCTATAAGTTTCGTTTTTCTTACACGTTAATGCGTCATTAAAAATAACAAATGTATAAAATAATATTTACTTGAATTTGTAGGGCACAGAGGGCCTTTGTTCCCCCTCGCAATCGCCCGATCTGTCAACGCAAGAGCAGCAATTCCAAGTCGTCGTCGTCACCGGCGATTTCCGCCAATCTGCGTGCAGCGTCTTCGCAATCGATCGTCGTTATTTATTTCTTTAATTCGAATAAAAATCAGGAAAACGCGCAAAATTAAAAGCTTTACTAATAGCAAAACCATTCCCTGTCCACACGATCGACAACAAACCGCTGCAGTCGTCTACGGCAAGCGATGTTGCCGCTAGGCATGGGTTTTCTCATCAGATCGCTTGTTTTCAATGTCGTCTAGGTTGAAAAATGTCTGGGGTTCTGGGTTTTTGTCATGGATTTTTTTGACGTAGTAGAATTTTCCTGGGTATTTCTGAACATTTTCACATGGAATCTGGGATTTTCACGAAATAGGGGGTTTTGGGCAACGAAAGAGATTTTACTTTATTTCGCTTGGGGTCGTCCATAAATTACGTCACGCGATTTGGCACTTTTTTGACCCCCTACGTAACGCGACGTCACAAAACGTCAGACCACCTAAAATATGACGTCACAACGGGCCGACCCCTCATTTTCGTCTTCCGAAAAGTCTTGACAAGGGGTCGTCTATAAATGACGTTACGCGATTTTTTGGCAGTTTTTATTCCTCCCCCTTCGTAACGCGTCGTAACAAAAAGTCATACCCGCTAAAATATGACGTAACAACATCCTTGTATTTTTCCTCTCGAAAATTGTATTTTTCCTCTCCAAAATATCCCTGACAAGCAAAAAGGTCATCATTGTGTTGTTTTCTCTCGAAAAACCCTGACAAGCAAAAAAGGTCAAATTGTATTTTTTCCTCTCCAAAATCCATGACAAGCAAAAAAGTCAAAGGTCATGACCTAAATTTTAAAGGTCATAACCTAATTTTTTTGCGTGACGTCACATTTACGAACCTCCCGTCGTCACACTGTCACAAATGGCCGGACCTCCTAACCGCGTGACGTAATTTATGGACGACCCCTTGGATAAACTCGAAGAAAAGATGATGAGGTTTTTACTTTCCAAGACTTTTTGGCAAGATAACCATCAAAAATTTTTGCAAAATTTTTTGAAAATGATGAAAGTATGTCAAATTAAGGCAAACAACTGCTAAAAGTACCTAAATTTATATGGTTTTTACAGGTAGATTTTTCTTCTTCAAAAACCCGCTGGTAACAGAGGCTAAAATAAACCCAGATCTAGTGAAAATACTAATTCTTGGGACGATCTGTTCATGTTGTTGGTTTTATTTTTTGTTAGAAATCTTAGAAAAGTACTTATTAATTTTAAAATCTGCGTCGTCTTGTCGTCTTTAGCGGTTTATATCTCAATAAACCAAAATGGACTTCGGCGATGACGAAGACCCAAGCCTGGAACACACACAGAAAGTGAGACACCACCTAAAAAGAAGACTGGAAAGAAAGCAAAAGCATGGTATAAGCAGGCGTTCAACGATGATTGGATGTCAATTCCCGAACTGAAAGATTGGATAAAGCGGGACGATAGTAATCGGTATGCTGTTATTTGTACAGTTTGTGGCTGTACCCTAATAAATTGCAACAAATGTGGACTGTTGGCGCACAAAAACACAACCAAACACATGAGAAACGTTCAGGCGAAGCTCAAAGGTCTGAATTATGGTGGGTTATCTCAGAAATCAAAATACGAGAGTCTCGACATGGAGCCTGTAAGACTCCCTGGTATCGATGACAAAGTTGCGACGGCGGAGCTGGTATTAACAGCTTTCATGGCAGAGCATAATACACCATTCCAACACGCAGATCACCTGGTTGAGTGCTGTAAGAAGATTTTTCCGGACAGTGCAATTGCACAAAAAATATCACTAAAACGTGCCAAGGCATCATCTGTAATGCAGCAGGACATTGCACACCATGAACGCCAGGATATTATCTTCATTTGCCAAAGCCAAAAGTTTTCAATCATCATTGATGAAAGTACTGACGTTTCAACCAAGCAGGTGATAACAGTTGCTGTACGGTATCTTGACTCCAAAACAATGTCGGTTGTTGATTCTTTGTTGCAGCAGATAGAAGTTGAGGATGCAAGCAGTCTTGGCTTATTCACTGCACTGAAGAATTTGCTCAATACATTGAACATTCCTATGAGTAACATTGTTGGCTTTGCTGCTGATAACTGTTCAACTGTGATGGGATCGGTGGTTGGTTTCCAGGCACAGCTGCAAAGAGAGGTTCCACATGTTTTTGTTCTTGGTTGTGTATGTCACTCATTTGCCTTATGTGCAAATACTGCTAGCAAGCATTTGCCTTCCTGGTTAGAAGCATTCATTAAAAACATATGCTTTTATTTCTTGCGAAGCAGCGAGAAAAATAGCCAGTTTCAGTTACTGCAAGAGGTGGTGCACACCGAAAGGCACAAAATATTGAAACTGTGTGAAACGAGATGGCTGTCCAGAGAGGCGGTCATCGAAAGAATTTTGGAACAATGGGACGATCTCCATTTGTTTTTCCAGTCCAAGGCTGCAACAGATGACGTCGACGGTGCAGGTCTAATCTTTCAGACAATGAACACACTTGGAACAAAGCACATGTTGCTATTTCTTTGCTACATCTTAGGTAGAGTAAACTGTATGAATCTTGAATTTCAGGCAGAAAACTTTCGACTGCACAAGGTTTTCTCAAGCGTGTCAGAACAGTATCATTATCTTCTGAGTCTTTTCATTAAACCTGAAGCTCTTCAGCCAGCTTTTCTGGATGACGTTGATCCTGCTGACCCTCTCATGCACAGACATCTGACCTCAATCGAATTGGGTGGTCGCTGCCAAGCTCATCTCCTTCGACAGCCACTTTTCGAATATGAGGCAAAGTTCCGCAAAGATATGCTAGCATTCTTGATCGAACTCTGCGTTCAAATAAGATCCCGCTTTCCGTTGTCACATGACGGTGTTCTTGCACGAATGCAGATTCTCGAACCAAAGTCAGCATTCGATGCAAACAAGCCATCAATTATTCCATTGGCCATCCAGTTCCCAAATCTTGTTTCTGACAATAATCTGGATAAGCTCTCCGATCAGTGGCGGGAACTGAAGTTTTGTAAAGGTGACTTATACTATCTGTCGGACAAGGACCCTCCAGCATTCTGGATGGAGGTAAAGAAGTTAAGAGATCTGAACGGCAGGCCAAAATTTGACATCTTGTCTGAATTCATGTGCAGTCTTGTTGCAATGCCACTTTCCTCGGCTAGCATCGAAAGAATTTTCACGCAATTGAACACTGTCAAAACCAAACAGAACAACAAACTGTTTTGCGAAACTGTTTCAAATCGAATACTTGCCAGACAAGCTGTAAGAAGAGACGGTGGCTGTTACACATGGAACCCATCGATAAATATGGTCGAAGATTTGAAAGAAGGACGTAGTTGGGAAAGATACGAAACCAATGTGCGAAAACATACCGCAGAGCAGACGTTGAAACTGGATGGAATTGAAGTCATTGATTCCATTAGAGTGGATGACAATTAATGATAATGACTTAGGTGGTTAGTAAAAGTCTTTAAATATACATAAGTTTTTCTGATTTTTTTGACGGGCAATTCTGTTTTTACCAAAACCCACTGGCAACACTAAGTGCGCCTCCTCGGTGTTCTCCTTGATGACTCCCTATCGTTCGTCGGCCAAGTGAACTTCGTAACCCGCGCTTGTTACTTTCAGCTCCGAAAGATTAGGGAGATTCGGCGTTACATCTCAACATCAGCTGCGATACATCTAGTCCGTGCTCTGGTGTTATCCAGGCTGGATTATTGTAATAGCCTCCCTCATTGGGCCGACTGCAATCGGTCCTGAACGCCGCCGCCGGATGATTTTCGATGCCAGGTGGCATGACCACGCACCCGTAGCTCCATTGGCTCAAGATCCCGGAGCGTATCGTTTTTAAACGATGCTCGCTGACCTTCCGAGCCTTGCATGACCCTTTCTGCCCCGAATATCTTTCGGGTTTTGATACGCAGGCCGGTGATGACAGACTGTCGCAAACAGCTTCGTTCTAGCAAACGATCTCACCTTCCGCCTAAGACCGTGAAGCTTGGAGAAAGATCTGTGACTCGGGCAATCCTCTCCTTTGGAACGACTTCCAGCTTCTGTGACCACGACAACCAACTTCGAGTCGTTTTATCGAACCTTAAAACTCATTTATTTCGTTTATCGTGTGTCTTTTTGTAAAACGCTCTTGCCTTTGGCCTTGGCTATGCTATAGCGCTACATAAATTATCAAGTAGAATAGAATAGAATAGAATAGAACACTACCCATGGGCATGGTAGATCATTGTGATTGAAATTCATTGATGTATTCCATGATAAATTTAGAAATTTTAGATGGACACATTGCATTTGTGCTCGGTTTGTAATCGGGATATATGCCCCGGTTTGATAGAAGTGCTCTTGGTACAATGACGACTATTTGAAGAGTCGATTTGATAGTGACTCGTTAAGTCTCCATAAAATCACTGTGTCCGTGCATTGCAACAGATAATAAATAATAGTTATGTACTTTTATAGTACCGCTTCTGATACTCTTAGATGGGGCGGGCAACCTTTTTCTTTAAAGGGCCTCATGGAACCTAATGCTATGTTAGATGGGCTGCACACACAAAAAGCCAAAATGTTGTTATTATTATTATTATTATTATTATTATTATTATTATTATTATTATTATTATTATTATTATTATTATTATAATGTACTGATTAATGTGGTAACTTGTCCTATAAGAACTGCGTGAACACATTACAAAAACGCAAGAAATCACAAGTAGCTACTGCGGAAAAGCCAGGTTTTAAGTTTCTCTTTGAAGGTGTTGATTTAATAATTTCAAGTGAAAAAAGCAATAAATATATGCAATTGACAAAGAAGAATTTAAGGTACTTTTCAGAATCCATTATTTTAATGCCATTATACGATGCAATAACTGTGATGGCCTTTTTTCCTGTCAAGGCATTTTGGTGGGAAGTAGTTGAAGGTGAGATTCTTCTTTTTGCCTGGACGCTGCCAACCCTTTCAAAGATTTTAAAATGAAGTGCCATGTTTCCATAAAATAATTTAAAATTATTTCACTTTCTGCCGCTTGTATGCACATTTCTAAATGATCTTGCAGGCCGCATGAAATCCGATGGTGGGCCATATGTGACCCACAAGCCATAGTTGGCCCATGCCTGCTCTAAGGCTATCCAAAAAGTACAAATCCTTCTGCAAAGGACCAGGTCATTCCAGAGATCAGTCATATGTGCATGTGAAGTTATGCACTCTGAATAGAGGATTCATATTTATCATTTCATTTTAAGTCAATTGAGATTAATGTTGTGGGGGTCCACTGGGGGATGGATCATGCAATGAGACTTGGATTTTAGACAATCCTACTTCTAGAAGTGAATGTTGAAACTTGAAACTACAGTGTGTATATTGGCATTTCCTATCTCTAATAGGATTATTACTCTCTACTCCATGATCAAATTTGAAGAGACTGACTTTTTGGAACAGTAACATTCTTACTAAAAGGGCATTGTGTCGAAAATGTTCTAAATGAATGCTTTTTATGCAAAGACTACTGTCCTGGCTAAAATATGGATTCTGTTTGATGACATCAGTTAAGCACTAGAAAATAATCTCGATAGAGGTTTCTTGGCACTGCTTTTGTTAAATTTCAAATGACTGCTTGCCTGCTGTAAGCAAATGCTGCTTTGAAATAGTTTCGTGAACTTTATGCATCTTGAAAACATCTCACGTCAGCTGGTAATGTTGGCTGAATGTGCCAATAAACATATACTGGTACATGTATTCACAGTGTTGAGGACGGCTCTTTGCGAAGTCCCCACAGTGGCATAGCCACGGGGGTTGGGGTTAACCCCTTTGGACGGTGCAACAAATTTTGATGTATTCCCATGCAATGGCGATTTTTGGGGTGAAACCCCCTTGGCGATTATCGACGACCTTTTTTTCAAGCCCCTCTTCCGGAAATCCTGGCTACGCCACTGAGTCCCCATATAATTATCGTGCTCACATGCTGTGTTTTACATAAACTAATGTTTTTTTTTGTTTCAGGCCCTTCCTTCTGACGATGCATTTACGTTTTCTGAGCTGCCAGCTCTGCTGAGAGAATGAGTTTATGGGAGCTGTCAGTTTGAAGTGTTTGCATGTTTGATGTTACATACTGTACTCCTAAAATCAGACAATACACAGTATGCAGTCTGCTGCGTATTAAAGCGAGCCTGTGCCTAACAAGTTTAGTTGTTTTGTTTATGTTGTAGCTCTGATATGAAATTTGTTTTATTGTGGATTTAAAAGACTTGTTTTGTAGACATTTTGCATTAGATGCCATTTTGTGTAGAAAAAAGTCTGTGAGTCAGTAAGACAGAGCTTCGAACTTAAAACATAAAACCTGTAATCATAGCAATGCCGTGGGAATTGGTCAGCTGCTTGGAGTTCTAGCAATGCTCAAACCAGGGTTGGAATTGCCGGGTGGGGTTGATCCCTCTCCCCCAGCTAACTTTGCAACCCTCCCAAAAATCGCATATCAGGTACATGCAGTACATGAATTTCAGTCCTGAAACCCGCCCCCACCGCTCAAATTTCACAACTCCAACATTGGCTCAAACTACTACTGTATCAGGCAAAATTATGTTACAATGATATGTGCAGAAGCAATGTCGTAATAGCCTAACTGATCATGGCACTGAATATAGGCTACTTGGGAGGGGGAAGGGGAGGAAGTCCTAAGTTCCTAACCACCACAGAGGAAACATCACCAGCACAATAATTGAACTTGCATAGCGGCATTTTGCAATGTCACTCAGTGGCGGCTCCAGGATTTGGCAAGTGGGGGCCTTTTTGGGTGACAACTTCTAATCATTGGGGGGAGGACCATTTGTTAGGTGTGTAGTATTAAGTATAGGGTCCCAACAGGGGCCAGGCACTCAATAGGGGTGCACGGGCCCCCCTGTGGAGCCGCCACTGATGTCACTTAGACCCGTTTCAAATGCAAAATTCAGTACATTCTGGTGTGGTACAACTTAGGAATAGGAAGTTGAATACATGTACCTGTCGTGCTGCAGAAAATTGGACGAAAAACTCGAATATATTACTGTAAATAGAAAACCTGCGTGACGTAATTTATGGACGACGCCTTAATAAGGGAGGGCCCGAAATATTGGGTTTTGGTTTGTAAGATTTGTGTTGTGAAAGGGGGAGGCAGGTTGGTTTGGACCCTATACTTAATGATTTGTGGTTGGCCCCCATGATTAGAAGTTGCCACCCCAACGGACCCACCCACTTGCCAAATCCTGGAGCCGCCACTGAGGGGAGGGTGTTAAAAATGACCAAAAATAGTGCGACTTATTGTATGAACGGCCCCTAGTGAATAAGGCATCGGCCTCATAAGCCTTGAATTGCGTGTTCGAGTCCCGCCGGAGGTGTAGGACGTTAACATTTGGGGGTGGGGGTGGGCGGAAGATGACCGAGTGGGCTACGCGTTGGGGCGATAGGGCTGACTGAGCGAGGCTGAAGCTCCGTTAGCGCCACTTGTAAATTCACACAGATAGTAACGCCTCCTAAGCCACTTTAATCACGCCATGGTTGTCAAAAGTGTCTTTGAGGAAAGGATCTTGCTAGGAAACTAAATCACCGTTGCAAGCCAGGATTTGCAGATCGCTGTTCTATCCAAATCTGAAGCCATAATTGATTTGCATTAGGCCTACTTCCTGCAATTATGCAGTTATTATGACCCTGAACACCGAAATGTTTAATTCCGATAGAAGATTCATACACGATCACTAGGCCTAATACTAATGAAATTCAAGAAAAGAAACTTGTAGGCATACAGCTTTCACATTTACCAGAGAAATATACAATGCACACATATGTAAGGTACCTGTGGTCTTTCAGTAGTAGGCTAAGTAGTAAGTATAAACAGCAAACACATGAGCAGTAAAAAGTTATAGGCGCTATTATGGAAATAATTATTTAAAAGCTAAACACGATGCACACTGCATGTCCGGCGTAGGTCGCTTAGTCTTAAAGCTACAATATGTTACTGTATATAGTCGTATAGGCTACGTTTGTAGCGACGCATGGCGCGCTCTCTGCGGCTTCGGTTTATCCGTGTAGAGGTCTACTGTTCTAGTCTCGTGCAATTCCGACTGAATAAGGAGACGGTGCCACTGGTCGATAACCGACCCGACTGTTCGCCAGCACATAGAGAGTCTGGAGCCGCAGATCGGTCGATCGTGACAGATAGTGATCTGGCTTTAATTTTCTCGACTAGTGTCGTCGTGTTAATCCGTGTGATCTAAGGACGTGACGTCTATTTCTGCTGCGTTCCGAAATCGATGGAGATTTCAGGTATAATCCAAAGCCTTCTTATTGGCTTAGCGCATACCTTATTGCTCACTAACTTAAATCGATTAAGTCGAATCGTTACTCTGGTTTACCTAAAAGCCCCATACGTGCACTTGTCTATTATTTCAGATTGTAGTCTTTGCAGGCCTTAGAGACCGATTTTTTTAAAATTAGCTCGTGCCATAGGCGGCAGACCTACCAGAAAGTGTCTTTTAACGTAAAGTATTCACAATCATCTTGGTTTTATTATCTTTAACTGTGTTGATAAAGAAATTCGAAGCAATAATCGGGATTGTTGTTTCATTATGAGACCGTGTAGTCTAGAGTCCAGACGCATGTGACAGAAGAAGCCTATAGACAAACAATGCAAAATATAGGCAAGCGGAATAGACTTCTGAAGTTTAGAAACCACAACAATCCGCTAAAATCAGAATAAATTTTCATCCCATTTATGTTTTGTTGGAAATCTATCAGCAAAAGAAACTAACTATAGGCCCTATCTGGTTCATTTTTCTTTGAAATATCGGGCCGTCGTTTTGCGCAATTTACAGGACTACAGTATACAAATAAAGTAAGCTCTTGTGAATTTATATAGCGCTTTGAGTTAGGCAGTGGCGTCGCCAGGAATTTTGGTTGGGGGGGGCAAAAGGGGTTTGACGTGTCAGATTCCTTACCTTCTCCCACCCCCCTACACAAAAAACTTTCTCACCGGATTTGCGCGAATCTGGTAGGTGGTCTGGGGCAGGTTGGGGGGCAGTTGCCCCCATTTGCCCCCCCCCCGTGGCGACGCTAATGGAGTTAGGTCCGCAGTAGCTGCTTGTTCTTAGGTAAAACAATAGCCTAACAATCTTTAACAATTCTTTCAGCTTCAATCTGTCACGTTTGAATCGAAGACGCGGTCTGTTCCTTCCAATCGATTAATTATTATTCGGAGATCAACTCTAGGAAAAAACACTGAACATATCGATGGCGCCCTACAAAAGCGGAAGAATCCTTCGAATTCCTTCTCTCCCGTTCACACAGTTCCTCCTCCTCCAGCTGCTACTCCTCCCCTGCCTCTTGTCGCTAAGAACCGACAGTCTAAGCAAGACGACTTCCAGCAGAACGAACAGAAGCAGCACCAACATCAGCACCGGCAGCAGCAGCAGCAGCAGCAGCAGCGACGCCCTGGACAACGGAAAGACCATGGTCATCGACGGCGACATCAAGCTGGGAGTGATCGTCTCGATCCGGGAGCACGGCGCGGGCCAGGAGCGGGAGCGCTGCGGGTCGCGGCTGCGCGACACCGGTGCCGTCCAGATGGTCGAGGGCGTCGTCTACGCGCTGAACAGGATCAACGCCAGACCCGACCTGCTGACCGGGCATCGACTGGGGGCGGTCGTCGTCGACGACTGCGCCATCCCGGTCACGTCGCTGGCCAGGGCGCTTCAGTTCCTTCCGATCGGCAGCGGCGGCGGCGGACAAGAGCCGTGCCACCAACATCCGAACTGCAGTAGAGGCAGCGGCGGCGGCGAAGACGGGCAGATCAAGGGAGGAGGAGGAGGAGGAGGAGGCGACCATTCGAAGCCGACCTTCACCTTCCACGAGGTGGTCGGAGTGATCGGAGCGGAAGGCAGTTCGTCGAGCATCATGGTCGCCAATCTGCTCAGTATCTTCAACGTTCCGCAGATCAGGTATTAACCCCTTAACCGCGTATTTAACTGTAACTCAATGTAAAATGGACGGATATATCCGGGATCCCCAGTTAATGGGTTAATGGGTTAATCAGTAAACACCCGTAAATTAATTAATTATCATAGAACTAGGCTCTGCCGGTGACTGTAGGCCTATACAGGCCTATGTGTGACAGTGTGGAAGGTAATAAATACTACGAGGCCCGATATATACGATACTAAGACGTCATCAATACTAAACCTTAAACAACGCATTTACCTGTGTTAGGAAAGAAAAACCAAATACATCATTTACATACATACACACAAGCGCCATTTATGTCATACATAGAACATACATAGGCCCTATATGCATACAAATATACATACATACATACAAAAATACCCAAAGCATTGTCAATGCGCCATACATGTCATACATAGTACATATACATACATACATACATACATACATACATATATATACATATATACATACATACATACATACATACATACATACATACATACATAAAACATACAGAATACCCTGAACATTGTCAAGTGCTATAGAAATGAGTTTCTTTCCACTTTCTTGATCTAGCGCTTTCTGGTTATAGCTCCGCACGTGTTGAAAGTACTTTCTCCTTCCTTCTCACCATTATTCTTCGATTCCTTCGTTCCTTTACTTGCGATACGTGACATTTCCTGTGATAAAATATACTGGAATGCCTAGGCAAAGGGCTTCATGTATTTCAGAGCAGACGCATTCTTCGCAATTTCAATGTTTGCGAGGAAATTCCTCGAATATGTATTCTGTCGTCAATCAGTGATGTCATTAGCCCCTCTCCACCCCCACCACCACTGGCCCCCAAACTTTAGTGCGCTCATTCTAAACAGGTATAGGGAAAATTATTGGCCCCATGTTTAGAAGTTGCCACCCCAACGACCCCCCCCCCCACTTTCCAAATCTTGGAGCCGCCACTGTCTCTGATTGATTCGTGTTTTGATGTCGGCGTTTCAGCCCCTGGCGACGGGCGACGTACTGAGCGACAAGAAGAAGTTTCCGTACTTCATGCGAATGCTGCCGCCCAATAGACATCAGGTGAAGGCGATGGCCCACCTGTTCAGCCAGTTCAACTGGACCTACATCTCGGCCGTCTATTCGAAGGGCGGCTACGGCGAGAGCGGCATCGACGAGCTGAACGAAGTGGCGATCCGCGACGCCCTGTGCGTCGGCGTTACGCTGCCGATCTCCCGCAGCTATTCGGAGTCGGCCACCAGCCTGCTGCTGGACAAGCTGCTCGAGGTGAAGGCGGTCGTCGTCGTCCTGCTGACCGACCAGGAGGAAACGAGACTGCTGCTCGACGCCATCAAGAGGAGGGGCCTGGTCGGGAAGTTCCTGCTGGTCGGCGGCGACGGCGTCGGCATAAACCTGGACGACTTCGACGGGCTCGAGGACGTAGCGGTCGGTATCCTGACGCTGAAGCCGTACACCGAAGAGCCGATCAGCTTCTACGAGTACTTCGAGTCGCTGAACCCGTGCAACAACGCCACGCAGAATCCGTGGTTCTACCAGATGTGGTCGGAACTGTTCTCGCAGCCGATCGACTCGACGTGCGACGAAAAGCGACGCATCGTCGACGCGCTCGACTACACGCGCGAGTCGACCGTGTCGCTGATCATTGACGCCGTCCAGGTTTTCGCGCACGCCATCGACCGTCTGATCCGCGACAACTGTCCGCGGCTGGCGGCGGCGACGGCGGCGGCGACCGCCGACGACGACGACGACGCCGGAAGCGTCCGACGCTGTCTCCAGGGCCCGGCGGTGCTCGAATACCTGCGCCGGACGACGTTCCAGGGAGAGAGCGGGGCCGTCCGGTTCGACGACAACGGCGACACGATCGGTCGGTACGAGATCAGCAACCTGCAGCGGCGCCCCGGCGGCGGCTACAGTCCCGTCAGGGTGGCCATCTGGGACATCCAGTCGCAGAAGTTCAGCGAACTGAACGACACCTCATCAAGTGGAACTTTCTGCCGACTCAGACCTGGCACAGCGGCGGCGGCGGGCGGCGGCGGCGGCGCGAGAATCCCGATTTCCCGGTGCGGCGAACACTGCCAGCGGGACGAAGTGCTGAGCTTCTTCAAGGACACGTGCTGCTGGGAATGTCGACGGTGCGAGCCGAACGAACGGCCGAGCCTCAACGCCACGAAGTGCGTCGACTGTCCGCAGTTCTACTGGCCCGTCTACCGGGAGAACTTCACCGGCTGCCAGAAGCTGGAACCGGAGATAACCAGCTGGAGGTCACCGGTGATGGTCCTGCTGACGATCATCTCCATCCTCGGCATCGTCTTCTGCTTCTTCGGACTGACGATATTCGTCCTTCACAACGAAGATCGACTGATCAAGTCGTCGAGCCGAGAACTGAGCTACCTGATGTGGAGCGGTGTTCTCATCCAGTACTTTCTCGTGTTCGTCGTCATGGCCAGACCGAACACCGTCGTCTGCTATACGAAGCACATCGGCTTCAACGTCAGCTTCGCCATCGTCTACTCGGGACTGCTTACGAAGACGAACCGCATCTATCGCCTGTTCCGAGAAGGTTCCAAGGGCAGATCGCTGCCCATACTGACCAGTTCCCTATCGCAGATCGTCATCGCCTTTGTTCTGATAGTTTTGCAGGTATGTCGGCAACATTCATCTCTCTTTCTCTCTCTCTCTCTCTCTCTCTCTCTCTCTCTCTCTCTCTCTCTCTCTCTCTCTCTCTCTCTCTAAAATAAATTATTAAATATTACAGAGGCGTAGCGAATGGGGGGCAGGTGGGGGCATATGCCCATAGGCGGATTTTATTAAAGGCTAGGGTAGGCTTAAGCCTATACCCAACTAATCCCACCAAAACAAAAAAAACTTGTATGTTCACATTTTCACATGAACGCCTTTCCCCCAAATTAATACATACCCCGATTGGGGACGACTTGAAACAATTAAATCCCCCTGCAACGGGTTAAACTATAAATACGCCTATGCCGCCGATGAGGACCGTTCTCAAGTGCCCAGGTATTTTTAACCCCCGGCGGCGGGACGTAATAACGTTCTCCACTATAGCCGTTTTCACCTTTTCCAGTCGGCCTAATGCAACACTGAAATTATTTGATTGTATCATGCAGGAACCAAATGATTGATGATATATATATATCTGCAGCGCAGCATTGCGATAACTTGACGGCTATAGAAATCGCAGCAGGCTGGCAGTAAAGATAAGAAGTTGAAATACTCCAAGTATGGGCCTAAGGTGCCAAGATGATAAATGAAAAACAATGAAGCATATGTTACTTCAAACTTAGATATGGCAAGGATGATAACAGGAAATGTAAGGCGAATAAAAGAAGACATACAAGCCATTTCTGCCATCTTTGTATAATTTGTATAATTTGTGTATCGATGCGGAGGAGCATAGTTAGCCTATAAGATATATTTAGGCCTATACAATGCAAAATTATACTATGACTAATGAAGCAATTTTGTCAGAACTATAAGTTTATACGGCGTGTCCAGAAAAAAAGTGGCCCGTAAACATATTGGCATAACTACTTCGGACCTGCGCCGATTTGAGTACATTTTTAAATACAACAAGATACATCTGTTTGGGCCATTGGGCTATTTAGGCTTTCTAAAAGAACAAAACTGCGAGCGCAATCTTACTAGGAAGACGACGACGACTACTGCGACGACTTTTGAAATTTGAATTTGAAAATAACCGCCTTTTGACGTTGAGACCTTGTCACGAAAAATTATTGGTCGCTTTGCAAAAAAGACAATTTGGATGTAACCCCTACTATCTCCGGCACTCTGATGTGCCAATCTTCTCCTAGTGGCGTATCGTTGTCTTCCCACGTTTGGGAGACCGTAGCGAGGGGCATCTTTGCCATGGGGGCGGCATTTTTTTATTTTCCCCCAGGCGGCACTTTCCCAGCTACGCCAAAAAAGAGATCGTCAGGAAGATCATTTTTGGAAGGGGACTGGATATGGAATCAATTAGGAGGAGCAGGAGTTAAATTTTTATGCCAAGATAGGCTAACAACGGCCTTACGGGTATAATCGTCTAACTCGGGGCCCTCAGTAACCAGTGGCGTGTTAAGGAGCGGGGCTGTAAAAAAATGCCCCGCCACCCCCGCCAGTTTGGACGCCCTTGCTGATGATGGATGCCTGGAGCCAAATCGGTAATTCTAAGGGTTTTCATGTAAAAAAGTGTTACCGAGCAAAAACGATCGCCGAGTCATTTTATTTTGATGCCCCCGTCTGGTGGATGCCCGGGGTCACCACCCACCTGCCCCCTCTCTCTGCACGCCACAGCCAGTAACCGATGTTAAATAGACGTCAGTCCAGTAAAACGAAGGTCGGATTGGAGAATAGCCTTGGCAGCAAAGATAAGAGAAGTTCAAATACTCGAAGTATACAAGGTACCAAAGATGATAAATGAAAAACAATGAAGCATGCTTAATATATTTGTAAGCTCTTTGGCATTTCCCACGACGTTGAAGGGTCACGACCATGCAGGACCACCATCATGTGTTGGAAGAACCCGGCCCATTCTAGACTCGTACGAGGCTGTCGGCGAGCTATCTATCCATGGCCTATCCAAGCAAACTGCTGTGTGCACACGATTTTAGATATTTTCGATTTCCTGTAAAAATATAACTCGAGATTGTTGATTATATCAGAAATGTAAACATCATGGCGACAATCGCGTCTCACTAGAACGCCAAACGGAAACGCCAATGAGTGTCATTATCAGCGAAAACTCGACGAAATTCTGGTCTCTGAGAGCCTTTGTCACCGATTCTCAAGAGACTGCGACCGGGCGAAGATTAGACCCTATAGACGGAAGATAGGCAGAAGCGAGATTCGAGAAGAGATATCGAATAGCCGTTTCCAAGCGACAATTGAAAAGCACTATAGGGGCGGAGTGGGGTGGGGGTGGGGGGGGGGGTGGGGGCTACGGCAGGAGGAGTAAACATCCAGAAACACGGATGAAAACGCAATCGAAGACAGATAAGAAGCAGTTGAACAGACTGAAGATGTGCGCTCAAAGATCGGGCAAGAGAAACAAGCGAAGATCAGAGTGGCGCTAACGTCTTCAGTTTCTTGCGGCATCAGGTGGTAACCTTCTCCCCTCCCCCGCCGCCTTTCCTTTGGGTTGGGTGAGCACCTGTATAGATATCAATCAATCAATTAAATCAATCAATCAATCAGTAAAATGGCGTCAGAAAAATGTCTATATAGCGTCAGAAAAACTTCTCTGGCGTCAGATAGAGATATTATAAATGCCTACTTAAAACCTTGGGGCGGGAAGTTAGCAGAGTGGTAACAACACTGGGCGATAGAGCAGAAGGTCGCGGGTTCGATGCCTTCGGTAGCCCCAAGGTCAACTCAGCCTTACTCGCTAGAGGGCGGTGGTAAAATGTGGAGCAGCGTTTAGCTGTGAGGTAAAACGCGGGTCTGGGGAAAGTAAAGGCAACCTAGCCTGTACCAGATACGCAGTTGGTTGCCTATAGACCGGCGATAAACGCCGGAACCCAAAGCTCGGACTCGAGTACGGGGACCTACCTTTTTACCTTTGCTTAAACCTGGTTTGATAAAAGCGAAAACAGTTCAAAATAACGATATTCTACGCGTTAACCCCTTAACTGTGTATTTAACTGTAACTCAATGTAAAATGGACGGATATATCCGTCGACTCTCTTGAAACGTCCATCGATTGCGTTTCGATTGCCTTTGCACAGCGTTCGCGGCTCGACCACTGAATTCGATCTCTTCGAGAAGTCGGCAGATGCATGTTTACCTTCGCCGCCGCCTCAGCTCCCGGTTATCAATCGCGGTCGACCTCGCTACATATCCACATTCCTGTGTGTCCACTAGATCCTCTGTCTCTGTCTCTTTGACTCTCTCTCTCTCTGTCTCACTCTCTCTCTCTCTCTCTCTCTCTCTCTCTCTCTCTCTCTCTCTCTCTCTCTCTCTCTCTCTCTCTCACACACTCTCTCCTTTCTTTCTTTCTTTCTTTCTTTCTTTCTTTCTTTCTTTCTTTCTTTCTTTCTTTCTTTCTTTCTTTCTTTCTTTCTTTCTTTTTCTTTCTTTCTCTTTCTCTCTTCTCTTCTTTCTCTCTGCATCTCTCTGTCTTTGTCTCTCTCTCCCCTCTGTCTTTCTCTGTTTCTGTCTCTGTCTCTCTGTCTCTGCCTCTCTCTGTCTCTGTCTCTCTCATCTGTCTTGTTTCTGTTTCTGTCTCTCTGTCTCTGTATCTCTCTGTCTATGTCTCTGTCTCTCTGTCTCTCTGTCTCTCTGTCTCTCTGTCTGTCTCTGTCTGTCTGTCTGTCTGTCTGTCTGTCTGTCTGTCTGTCTGTCTGTCTCTCTCTCTCTCTCTCTCTCTCTCTCTTCGATAGATCAAACGATTCGCACTAGATTTACAAGCAGCATTCGCCAGCAGCATTTCGCACTCTGATCAGCTGACATCTCTCTATTGCCCGATAATTAATAATTTTATTAATTCACCGTTTGACTCGACATCGGATTCGACACTCAGACCTAATGAACGATCGTGACCGTAAAAATGACCATTGATTAACGATGCTTCGTCGCCATGCTGATTCTCTGCTAGAATTCCTAGAGCATTTTAACTAGTAGGCCCTCGGCAGTCATGGCATCTGCTATAGTAGACGAGGCAATTAAATGGCAAATCGCTTCGACCGAGAGTCGTATCGTTTTGGGAGACACCAGGCTGAACCGCGGAGTCCAGGTACCGGAATTTAGGCGCCAGAGGATGCTGTACTCATGCGACGACCACCAGTGTAAGACATCCGGGGTCAGTCGCGTTCTTTTGACGATACGAATAATGTTTGTCGACTTTGGCATTAGCGCCTGGCAATTGATGTGTGTGTGTGTGTGTGCCTTATCAGTGGCGTAGCCAGGATTTTGGAACATCGACACATCGATGTCTTTAGCTCAAATGTCTCGACGAGCAAAGAAAACTTTTTCGTTCATTCTCATACTACCTAACACCCCACCCCACCACCCAAACTACTAAACGGTTTTGGACGAATACCACGAACCGTCCCAGCTCGAATAGAGGCCGGGTCCCCGTAGCTGCGCCAATGCGTCTTATAACGACAGAATAATATTTACTAGATCAGGGTTTCCCAAACAGTTTGGAATAGCGGCCCAATTCAGCGGTTTTGTAACGTGCCGCAACCCTCATAATAGCATGCAATATAAAATGCATTTCGCCATCTGGCGAACGTTAGTTGAAAGGAATCTTCTGGGTTTTGAATAAAAGGCAACACAAAAGCTCTGATTGAATTCGAATGAAAATATTTCAAATATATTAGGCAGAATTATTCAAATTTTTGCCAAAAAAGACAAAATGAGAGAAATAGATATTTAAATTTCTTGAAATTGTCTTTTTAAAATTGTGCCCATAACATACCTTTGTTACGCGTCTTAAAAATCCTATGAGTATGGCAAAATCGCTTAACCGCTAGGTTTATCTCAATCAATGAGAGATTCCTATTGCTATTGGAGTTTCGGAGCAAAATGGTCCTCAATACGCTTTCTTTGCGTTATTGCGAAATAAGATTAATTTTTAAAAGTACTATAGGCCAGTGTTTCCTAAACTTTTTGGAACTGTGCGACTCACGTCAGCGGCTTTGTAACATGACGTGACACCACAAACTTATTGTCAACTAAAATTGGAAAAAGTTTCATAAAACACTAATCATTCTAATATAAGCTGTATATGGGCATAGAAGTAGCGACTTGTCGATGAAATATACGTGTAAAAATATCGTTATGCCGCGAATTTCGTGACGCCATCGCTTTTAGACAAATTCTAATTTTCCTAGTTAATATTATCGAAAGTAACTGCAAACTGTAACACAAAGTAACTGTAACGGTTACAGTCAATGTACAACTTCTACTTTATTAAAAAAAGCATGTGGCCCGCGGAGTCTTGGGACCGAAAGTGTGGCCCTTTATCATCAAAAGGTTGTGCATCCCTAATTTAGAGTTAATTGGGGCCTAAGACTTGTCTTTGAAGCATGCAAACACTGCATTTCGTTATCTGCAATTATGAGAACGATTGATATTAGTTTTTCATTAATCGGTCATTAACACTTGCCATTAACACTTGTCGTTAGTTTGTCATTAACGTCTGTCATTAATCTGTGTTTTAACGCTTCTCATTATCAATCATTAATTTATGGAACGCAGTTTACTTAAGTTCTAATAAAAAGGAAGGTACGTTCCCTGGGCAGACAGCCAGTCCTGATGGCCAGTCAGCGACCAGTCAGCAAAGGGTCAGAGAGCAGAGAGCGCAACTCAGAGAGATCTGGCGGAGAGATCTGGTCAGAGCTGATAGCGACACAAATCACGTCCCATACTTTCATATACACTGTTGTCGAACGTTAACCGCCACAGAGGCAGAAGGTGGCAACAACCTGTTCTGCTACAGAAGACCGTCGCTAGCAACGTCCAGCTTCTTGTGGCGGCTGCAGTTCATGTTGCAGGCAATTTTCTTCTAGAAACATCTCAGGCCTAAACCCATGAAAAAATATTGATTTATCTTATAGGGAAGAAGGCGCAGAGAGCATAAAGGTGTCTTAAGAACGCGCGACGTTCCTGTAGACAGAAACAGGTGAACGGCTAGGTGTGTGTGTGTGTGTGTGTGTGTGTGCGTGTTCCGACCGATCGATTGGGTCTAATTACGCCTGTTACAACTGCTCAGAGTCCGTTTCTGGACGAACGCAGTTTCTGCACTTCAACCAACGGCTCATCAGCACACAGCAGCAGCAGCAGCAGCAGCAGCAGCAGCAGCAGCGTACTTTGTCCAGCATCCGTAAACTGCGGTTGATCGTCGACGGAGAAGGGAATGGTTCCTTCTGCGTTGTCTCTTCTCGTCGAAATATTACGAAGCGCTCCTCCGTGTTCTTGGCTCTTGCCGACTAGTGCGACTTTCGAGAGCGAGCACCACTTTCTAATAAGTACGACCTTCAAATAAGTACGACCTTCCAAATAGAATCACCTATGTGTTGGACATTGTTTCTGCCTCTCCCTCCAGACACGGATATTTTTGCACCCCTAACACCCCCCCCCAACACCCCACCCCAATTTGAGACCGACACGCCCCACACAAACACCCCAATTTGACCTTTTCATTGCTTGTCAGACTGTTTTGGCAGGGGACCCAGTGGCGGCTTCAGGATTTGGCAAGTGGGGGTTGCCGTTGGGGTGGCAACTTCTAATCATGGGGCCAACCATTTGTTGTTAGGTATGTAGCATTAAGTATAGAGTCGCAACAGGGGGTCACTGGGGCAGGCACTCAATAGGGGGCACGGGTCCCCCCTGTGGAGCCGCCACTGAGGGGACCCCAGAATTTACCGACACCCTCCAAATTGATAATCCTAGAGAAATAGCCCTGTCTCCAGGTGACATGGAAATAGCCTCCAGTCAGAGTGGTAGGAATAAATTCCTATTTAGAAACTTGGAGGCAATTCTCAATTCAGCAAATGCCCATTCTTTTTTATTTATGTCGCCGGAGGTCGACGCCCGCAGCCCCAAAAGTGGGGCCGCGGCGGGTGGTTTGGGGGATTTGAAAATCCTTGTGTTGTGTTTTGCGTGGCGTTCTGTGCAACGTCACTCTATAAGCGAAGCAACTAGATCAGTCGCGTGGGCTCGATCTCTTATACAGGCATAATTAGACAATTAGATTAGGTTTGATTTAGAGAGGAAAAGCTATTCTCAAAACAACAGGATCACCATCGCATTAAAATGGTCTTATCTCAGTAGAAAACTCTACAGAGATAACCTCTCGAGGTCTATTTTGCTTTTCCTCACCACCGCGTTTTCGCATAAAATTAGAAATACACACAGCAATGCGTCTACACTCCATAGTGTATATTATAAAATGGAGAATTAATTTAATAAATTCTCAAAAGATATCACTACAATGGCATCAAGCTGGCTGATTATGATGATGATGATGGAGGAGGATGATGATGATGATAATGATGATAATGATGTTGTTGTTGATGATGATGATGATGATGAGGAGGATAATGATGATGATGATAATGTTGATAATGATGATGACGACAATGATGATGATGATGAAGATGATGATGATGATGATGATGATGATGATGATAATGATGTTGATGATGATGATGAGGATGATGATGATAATAATGATGATGATAATAATGTTGATAATGATGATGACGACAATGATGATGATGATGATGATGATGATGATGAAGATGACTAGGTCTTAAGTGGTTTAGTAGGATTGTTCGTGTGCTAAAAACCTTACAAACCACTCACTAATACTTATGTAGCCCTATAATATTCTGACTATTAAGAGCAGTTACTGATAGCCCCCCCCCCCATCGCAAACCATTGATAACAATGCAGTACTTGGCCAGATCTTAACTGACGCTGGCGACGACTCGCAGAATTGCACGCGAAATCAGTCCGTAGCTTTTCGTTGAATCACGACACAGCGTGTTCACAGTGTAGGTCGTGGTCAGCCACTGAGTCCCAACTGTACACACAATCTGCGCTCTGACTATTCAGCAGTAGTAGGTCTTTTTTATCTGCCAAATGAAAACTAATAATTGGACTGTTTTTATTATATACTGGAATCAGCCGCAGTCACGTACTGTATATTCGTGAATCGGTGCAGTGGAATTCAAGGGACTCGGTCACACGAATACAGGCATTGTCATTATTTGGCTGTATTATGGTGTTTATTAGTCAAGATAAAACTGCTTATGATTATTATGATGATGATGATTATGATGATGACAGAGGCGTAGCCAGGATTTCTGGATGGGGGGGGTTGGTTTTTGGTTTTGACCGTGACCAACTTTGGAAAAATCTTGAGAAGCAAAAAAGGTCATCTGCTATATATTTTTTCCTGACAAGCAAAAAAGGTCGTCACGGCCAAGAGGGGGGGGGGCGTTTGACCCCAAAATCGCGTCCTAAAATTAAAATTGCATAGAAACTCATTTAAAATATTTTTCCGGCAGCCAAGGGGGGGTTAACCCCCAAACCCCCACCTCCTTGGCTACGCCACTGGATGATGATGATGATGATGACGATGATGATGATGATGAATGACGAATGACGAATGACTAGTGAGTAATTCAAAATGACCGAACGAATTGTTTTCTTTGTTTTGTGTGCCTATATATATATATATATATATATATATATATATATATATATATATATATATATATATATATATATATATCATCATAAAAACGCCATCGTCGTGATCGTCAAGCCGCCTTCGGTCGAACTGCAGATGCCCGTCAAGACCCAGCCGCACGTGGAGCTGGCGTGCGCCGTTTCGATCGTCGGCTTCATGACGTCGTTGTTCTATGACGTCATGCTGGTCGTCGTCTGCTCCTATTACGCATTCAAGACCCGGATGCTGCCGGACAACTTCAACGAGTCCCGCTACATCTCGTTCTGCGTCTACACGACGCTCGTCATCTGGCTGGCCTTCGTCCCTCCTACTTCACGACCACGAGACCGTCCTACCAGGCCATCGTCCTGTCGTTCGCCCTCGTCCTCAACTCGTCCGTTGCCGTCTTCTGCCTGTTCGCGCCGAAGATATTCGCCGTCTGCCGGAGCGCCTCTTCGTCGGCGGCAGGCGGCTGCGGCGGCGGCTGCGGCGGCGGCGCGGGGTCGTTCAATCAACCGGTTCCCAGCAGAGGTCGCGGCGGGCGCGGCGGATTCGTTGTCGACGGCGGCGGCCAGCTGCAACCTGATTCCAGGGAACTCCCGAACGAGGTGACCGAATGCTATGCGACGACGACGACGACGGCAGCGACGTGTGAACAGGCAGACGCTTCCGTTGCGTTCATGGCGAACACATGCGGTCTGTAGACGGCCATTTCCTGGTCCCCATCGATCGATTAGGAGCATTCTTCAAATTCGAATTAACAACTGTGTCAATTCAAAAGCACTTGATTACCAAATCTCTAAAATTTACTGCCAAGATCATGGGCGTCCGGAGGGAGGGGGTGCATGCAAGGGGGTGCAATTGCACCCCCTGGAAAAATTGTGGAGTTGTGAAAATTAGTAAAATTACTTGTTTCTTTCGTCACTAAACCTTGTTTTGCACCTCCGTGGAAAATTTTCTCATTTCTTTCGTCACAAGACCCTGTTTTGCACCCCCTGAAAGAATTTCTGCGTACACCCATGGCCAAGATTGTAACTGACTGTTCGTGATGTTCCTGTGTGTACATATAGGATTTCGACGCACTATTCTAGTCTTAGGATATTTCGATATTTTGTGCTTTAAACTTCGCTGTGAGAAAAAAGTTCTCGTTTGCACGACTTCCTACTGTAAACACATAGACTTAGGGGCCTATGACTTATTTCTAGGGGGGAGAGGGTGTCCTGGGGTCCCCTGATATGACAAGGTTATTTCTGAGGATTATCAAATTGGGGGGTTGGGGGTGTTAGGGTCCCCTAAAAATATCCCTGATGAAAAGTAACAGACATCTTGATAAGGTTTCAACCGAATCAACATTCGACACAAGACTACCGCTGTGATTTGTGTTTCAATTCAAAGGCGCCTTGCTCTCTTTTTCAAAAATTACAACGATGTCACCGGTCACTAACATCACGAACACCTCAATTGCAGTATTAACCCCTTAACTGGGGATCCCGGATATATCCGTCCATTTTAAATTGAGTTACAGTTAAATACACAGTTAAGGGGTTAAATTAATTAACTCGGGGTATCATAATTTGGCCTCGTATAATAATTCTACGAGTCTCGAGTTTCGAAAGTTACAGTAGGCCTATCGTAATGCAACAGTCTTACAGTCTTAAGCCCTATGAGCTTATGCATTATAAGCACAAGAAATTTCGTCTGAGAATACAAGCAGTTAATATTATAAAAAAATACTAGTAGTATTTCGTAATATACTATAGGAGAGACTATTAACGTTCTGTAAAAACACGATTGAGTATTTACTGAAGGGTTTATCCAACAGGACTTCCTGTTACAACTTAGTACTTACATTGTGTGGTTTCCGTGGTGAGCGTCAGCTTCATTCGCCAGAGGGCGCAAGGTTATCCAGATACGCCGCCGATACCCTTTCAGTGAAGCAATTTCTCTCTCTCTCTCTCTCTCTCTCTCTCTCTCTCTCTCACACACACACACACACACACACACATTGTGACACAATAGATCGACGAATGCTCCACTAATGTAAAGAAAATTGGCCTATTTAGTCCTGATCGGTAATTTTCCAAAATAACTACGGAAAGACGTCACAAATCATCCATCGGCCAATCTAATCATAAACGACGGAGAAGACACGCTCGGAATAATTATTATATTTCGTCTTATGCGGGGAAAGATTTCTTCTAAATTTGTCAATAATTTAACGGCGAGCTATTCTATTGCCAGGCAGATGATACTGTGGCGTCGAGTAGCGCTGCTGATCATCGCCAAAGTCAAAACACTTAGCAACAGAATAGGATATTGATTTTACGCAGCACAGATATATCGTCCTGGAGTCTTCTTCTTTTCGATCGTCATCTCCCGGTGAGACTCCGTGATGCATAGTCTGAGGGGAGATCTCCAACTGTCCGTACCGCAACCAGAAACCATCGATCATCTATGACCGATCTTTTGACAGGTAAGGAGATGTGAGTATCGACTGACTTGACGCGGAAAAACGAACGCGCGTCTTCGCGTTCAACCGTAACTAGATGGCTTTACCATCGCGAGTAACCCACAGATTAACTTATACCAGGAACAGAAGAGGTGCCATATACAGACGACGACGCTAACGTGAAATCAATGCGTTTTGGACGCGGAACTCTTCTAATCCGATGTGTACTGGTGGCTTATTCTGTGTCGAGGGCAATCAGATCGTCAATGTGATGGCGTCGAAGCTGGTATAGATAACTGTAAATCTGGATGCAATGAATCTCCTGGTTACATCAGTGGTTTTCACACACAGGCTTACTTAGCCCCTCCTAAACCACTTATAAAATCGCATTATTATAAACTGTTTCTATAAGTATAATGAACGATTAACCCTATAGTCATCGTACTGGAGACTAAATGTTACAGTATTTGATGTCTCGGTACAGAAATGCATTGCATCTTGTGGGTCATGTTACCAAACGTCATGCAGGAGCAAGGTCACATTGCAGTGTCCAGCTATAGCAGTATACAAAATAGCAGTAATCGTATACAAAAAAGAAATGACTGAAGCACAATCTATGGCTGAAAAGAATCTGATTTTCGGAGTAGATATGTCACTAGATTTTACAAGTAACCCCGCTCCCCCCCCTCATCGTACAAAAGAAACGTCGCCTAAGAAAGAACCAGGCAGCTTTTAATTCGTTTAATCACTCTTCTGAATTTTTGTATATCTATAGCCTACTGTAGCACTAGTCCTTGCTTTGTCCAATTTCAAACAGGGTATCAATTTTAAAATATTTTTGTGGTCTATAAAACCTGTAATAGAAGAAAAACCAGCTCTCTTAAGCGCCATCTTATCTCTCGATTGATTTTTTAGACATTTTACAGAGAATAGATTTCTGAAAGACTTTGTATAGTGTCGTTTCAAATGGCTCATTTTTTCGTGGCATTTCGAAAGCTCTAGAAAAAAATTGAGACAGAATATATTGACAATTCTAGTACGGTTTGACACAGCAAAGATGGGGACACAAGAATATGTGGTTTTAATTCGTTTAATCACTCTTCTGAAATATTGGCCATATTGGCCCACCCAATATTGGCTCGTGGCGCCCTCCATGACCAGGCCTTCTTGCTTCTGAAGACGAGAGCTGGTCGATCTAATTTTCGGCCAGGGGCCCCTGGGCTTTGGCTCCCTGGAAAAAGATTTAGAACTTCGGTCGGGCATTCTTTTGACTTGAATTGAACGAAGGAAGAAGAAATTTACTCAGATAATTATGCGGAGTAAAACAGTTGTCGACGCGTAGACGAAATATCTCCGCGCCGCTCAGACAGTTTTTTCCTGTCGCTGATCGGCGCAAATGGCAGTTTTTCTTATGCGCGCGCCCCTCTTCCCTTTTTCTCTGTCTCTCTCTCGTCTCCCTTTTTTCTGCTTCCCCCCCATTCTGTCTGTCCGCACGATGATTAGCTGGTACTCGCTGGAGAGGAAGCCGGAAGAAGAACAAGAACGACGTTCAACTGCATCAGTCGAACGTACGCAGCTGCTGCTGCTGCTGCTGCTGCTGCGGAGGAGGAGGAGGAGGCGCCTGGCTTTCCTCAGCAAGCGTAACTCGTTCGCCAGCGACAGTATTGCATGCGGACTTCTTTCAGACAGCGTCAGTCTTGTAACAGTCAAATCATGACTGAAATTCAAGACAAGTATAGCATTCGTTCGATTTTCCGATCCGAAGTTGTTTTATAATGTGAAGACGAAATTATTGAAAGAATATAGTCTTCGGTTGTTCAGTTTAAAAAAGATTTTTTCAAATGAAACCGACGTTCAAATTTGCTTAGCCTACACGATTATAAATTTCTGTGACCGGCAAAACGCCGAAAAACGGAACAGTTTACAACCGATTATTGAGCGAACGATAGTCCTATCTGTCTTAGGCCAAATCATCAGAAAATCTTTGCACATCTGAAAACTTGCACGTCTTATCCTCCTGAGACCCATTGAAAACCGACAAAGAGGACAACAACGACGCTCTCTGCGCCCAGTAAGTCGAATCGCTTTGAGATTTCGGCGCATCGACATTGGAACCAAAATGCACAGAGCGTTCTGTCAGATTTGTGGATGCTGAAGGAGCCACGGTACCTGCCTCGAATTTTAAGACGGATCACAATGCGAAGCGAACCATGTCTTCGACTGGCTTTAATATCGGTACAGGTCCTGTTCTTCTCAATCGACGGTTCAAAAGGTAGGCCTAAAAACCAGTGGTTAAATTACTCTTTCAGAGGTGCCGGATCTCATTATTGTTTCTCCGGACACAAAATTTCTTCACAACTTTTAAAATTCATTTTAAACGAATATTTAGAGAACGGTTTACGTTTTCTTGTCTTTCCTGTGCATGCAAAGTGCTAAAGTAAACCATAAAAGATCACAACGAATAAAAGGTACGTTCCGGATCTGATACCAGACGTGCCGGATCTTTTGCCAGACGTCCCGGATCGGAGATCCGGCAAGATCCGGCTCAATCTAACCCCTGCCTAAAACAACCGACCACCTATATTCGCTTGAATTAAAAAGACAGATTGTGAAATCTGTTGTAAATGAACGATTGTTGTAGACACTTCAAGAGATGTGGAATATCATGACTATTCTGTACCGTATCTGTAACACACAAGCATGCAAAACAGACAGTCTGCATGACGGTCTATTTCTGACATTTCCGGGTTAGGAATCTATGAATTATACAAAATAATAATAATAATAATAATAATAATAATAATAATAATAATAATAATAATAATAATAATAGACCATTTCACGTGCCATTTAAGTTTTATCGTTAATACGGTGCCTTTGGAAAACGCTTGGCCGAAGCAACTTAGTTTTTTACCAAAATGCTTTTTCCACAGATCCGCGTTAAATGTGCTGATAAGATAAAAATTCCGTGCATCTGATTCTATAGACCGAGACCAATGGGTGCAGACGACGCAGGTGCTCTGCAAGTGAAGTGCTATTCTGTGCAGAATTAGTCTAGATTCGATTAGATAGTTCATTAATAGGCGCACTTAGCACAAATGGGTGGCTGATGAATGATCAAAGAATGGTGCGTTAGGTCTTGACAGGAAAACGTCTCGAGAGGCAGTGTTGTCCTGTAAGTCCTCTGCATGGAAAGGCATTCCATTGGTAAGGCCCTAAAACTTCCTAAAACTATTAAAACTCGAGATAAATTCACACACCAACATTGGTAAAAGAAACATTGTAGAAAGACTGAGTCAGTGGAATTTGGAAGGCGACCATTCCATCACTGCATTTTGCTGCCTTCTAGCGCGCATTTCAATTCAGTCCAATCTGCAATAAAATACGAACATTCCCGGAAGAAAGTCTTTGCAGAACTTTCGATCGACAAACAAATGCGATCAAGATTTTACGACAAAATATTTCCTTTTTCTTTAAAAGCACACGCCAGAAAAGTCCTGACTGCATGCTCCATGCATGGCCGACCTGCCAAATCCGCCAATTTCTTACTTTCGACCGCTTCCATTAATGATTTTTCCACCGAGCAGTCGACCTCCTGCCGGGTTTTTTCCGCAGATTTATCCGCGGCCTTGCTCCCGAAAGTGATAAGAATTGATGCGGAGAACTGCGAAGAATTTAGATAACCTGATTATCTCCCATAGTTCCATTTACGTACACAGCCTGATCCGCAGGAATGCAGGAACTGCGGGTCTCCTGTGGCCACGCCGGATGAATGACTCGGCCTTCGCGAAGAGCCATGCACGTGCGATCCCATCATATTTCAATTTCTAATTAGTCCGTCAGATAACGTCGGCATTCACGCAAAGACTTAGCGATACTCTTCCACCACAGAGATGGCATTATTGGTAACTCGAATTGGTTGCCCGTAGTAATTAAGCATCTGTGATATCCTTCGAAAGCCGCCCAACCATGTCAAAACTAATTTGGAGTATAAAAACACATACAGTAACTGCCTGCAATAGAACGTCACAGAACAAACCAGTAAAAATGTTAGCCACAGTAATCAATAGAAGCGTTTAATTACCATGCATAGCGCAGTCTGCAAAACGTGCATTGTAAATACTACTGTGTTCGTTAATGAACGTGACCTTGCACGACTTCTCCCTCAGTCTTAAAAAAATGGATGAGTCATTGGTCAGCAACACCCGTTGACCAATGAATGACCCAACTGACCCATTGCAACCTCTGTCGTTCCTTATAACGAACTGTGGGAAGCTGTTGATATGGCACAGATTTTTAAATATACGGGGGATGAAACCTCTTTTGTAGACAGAAGGGAGAGCAAAACAATGAAACACAGCACCTTTTTCTGTCTCTCTCTGTCTTCCTGTCTGTCTGCCCACCTCTCTCTTTACCCCACCTTTTAGTCCTGTTACGACTGGCCAAGTAGTACTGAAATCCAAAAGAAATGATTGTATCTATGGACAGGAAGCATCGTAAGTAAGAAAGACAAAGCCATATTCTACAACCATTCAGACGTTAACAGCTGCGTCCAAATCTAAATACGAGTCAGGGAAAACTGCAAAACTACCGGCAAAACTACCGCTATAGATTGCACAACGGGAAACATGCGCAGTCGAAAGGAACAGAACTTGAAGTTATGGCCATCGAGAGACAAATTCATAGAACATATTATATCCACTCGTTGTATCTTTTCATCTTAACCGTCGTGCAGTTTTCATCTCAATCTATATACTTAACGTAGGCTATCAATTTCTACGTTACTGTTTACTAATACTGACAGTTACACACCATCTATTGTCTACTTATCAACAGTGAATGATGTACAGTGCTAGCAATGTGATATTACTTTTTGCAGACTCGGCAAGATCGCATATACGCTATAGAACCTAATTACTATAGACTGTGTAAATCGCATCAGAAGAAATGTATATAGCCTACTAGCATGAAAACGCTAGGTCTACAAAACGAGGCCGAGTTCCTCAAGTTTTTCAACCGTCGAGCAAAATCAGCTCTGTTAATGTCAGGGGCGTAGCAGCCATATGGAGAACCGTGGCAGTTTTCATCTCAATGAAAACATCGACAAGCAAAAAGGTCGTCAACATTTTTGCAAAAAACTTGTCAGATCGTCTCCTCTGGAAAGGGCCCCTCCTCTTTTTCCGCCACGGGCCCCCGAGCATGTTGCTACGCCACTGTGTTAATGCTATGCGATGGTATGATCCGGTACGGGGCGGCGTAGTGGAAAAAACCTTAAAACTAGTTTAGATTTATAGCCTACTTTCTCGCATCATTACTTTCAAAACTTGAAGTTACAGTGTGTTGCGATTTTGACTGCACCTTCTGCTGTCTCTTCTGCCTTTCCATTTGATTTTTATACTTTTTGATATATATTTTTGATATATTTTTCTATATGGACCAAACGTGGCCGTATCGTCTTCTGTTACGATCGTCGTACAGAATGTTAGGGCCTATATACAGCAAGCGTCCGCATATTATGTCATATTAGCAAACGCAGCCGCGTATACGAGCGGTTAGTTCGTGAAATTTTGTCTCCGAGTTAACAAGTGAATTTAGTTTCGCGAATAATGCGATAAAACAATTACGCGTTAGTTTTCGAGTGATACGACTGAACAACCGGCCCTGCGTGAGGCTTTTTGATTCAACAAATTAGAACCGTGAAAAATCAACGGAGCGTGCCTGCCCTTGACTGTTACGAAACTGAGAGTCATAGAATATTAACTTATGCTTATAAAAGAATACAATGTCCTTCTTTGTTTCTTTGTTATAGTAATAATAATACTAATACTAATAATAATAATAATAATAATAATAATAATAATAATAATAATAATAATAACTAGAAAGATGCTTGCTTGCTCGCTTCGCTCGCGGTGCAGGATAATACTAAAACCCAATCATTGAATTCATGCTGAACAACGTTTCAATGATGTACATACGCCACCTTAGTTTCTGCGCCACGTGATACGCAACTGTGACCATTTGTGACGCTGTACACGTATTTTTTGTGTACGTTAAAATTGCGAAACTACTTCAGGCTGCGAACAATTGTTACAAACGTCGTCGCACGCCCAGCCCTCTGACGCTGCAATGACTGAAAACCGGTTCTACGAACAATTGTTACCAATAGCAACGTCGTCGCACGCCCAGCCCTCTGACGCTGCAATGACTCGACTAAACCGGTTCTACGAACAATTGTTACCAATAGCAACGTCGTCTTCGAACATCGTCCAAACGCATCGCGACGTAAGGACTAAACGGTCTAAACCGCCTTCGCGACGTAAGGACTAAACGGTGTCAACCAATCAGAACGCTTGAAGGTTTCATACAGATAAGAATCTTAATAATAATAATAAATAATAATAATAATAATAATAATAATAATAATAATAATAATAATAATAATAATAATAATAATAATACGATACTCTATAGCATGCTGCAACGGGCAATGTTCCGATTGGCGCGAAAAACCTTTATTATTAGTTTTATGTTATTGTATAAGTCTGAAGACCGGTAATGCGATTTGAATAACTGCCAATATGTTAAAACCAATTGCACTCTTAAACCTGACGCCGACTTTCTTTGGCAACAGAAGCTATCATACAATCGATCTTTAACTATGTTTGCTATTACAGCCTGAATGTTCGACTCTGAATGGTCTTTGTTAAATATACATATGTATATTCTGTACGAGTTATATAGCGCCATTATTTCACTGGTATTCAGATGTGCTCTCTAGAAACCGCGGATGTGTGTGTGTGTGGTTTAACGTAGCGCTCCGGCAGTGAGTTTCTGCACATAGAGTTAAATAGGACGCCGTTGTTTGCTGGTTAAATAGGCCCAGGATCCATTCGGATATGTCATGCACGAGAAGTTTTCCATTCTCCGGGATCCCTCTTGCGGCCGTTTCGGACTGGTGGTAATTGTCTGAAACGTCCTGCAACAGTTGTCACGACCGGCGGTCGATGAAAGGTCCCTCCGCTGTTCGGAATTCTAAAGAAGTCTCCAGTTTTTCAGAGATGATAAAACAGAAACGACAATTTTATCATCTTTGCTTTTTGTTTTACGTTCAATTTACAAAATTTCTGGTCGCTGCTTTTTTCATCGGCGTGGCCATGAGGAGGAACGGGAGGGGGTGGGGGTGGGGTAGATATAAAAAATATTGAGTGTAGGTCTGTGAATTTGACTCTTCTGGGATATTAGACACCTAGTTTTTCTCATTTGTAAACCTAGAAGTTGATGGGCGCTTTTACTGTATGCACGACACGTGATATATGACAAATCGTTCCTGGACTATCATCCATCCTCCCCCCTGCCGTGTGCGCGTGTGTGTTTCTGAGTCTCTGTCTGTCTGTCTGTCTGTCTGTCTGTCTGTCTGTCTGTCTGTCTGTCTGTCTCTCTCTCTTTCTCTGAGTGTCTGCACGCGTGGGTGGGTGCGTGCAGATAATAGAAGTCGATCATTCTGGTTTTGATGGTTTTGCATTGAAGAATACGCGACGTCGGCGGGAAGGTGTCGTTTTCCGAAGAGCTGGTGGGGACAGTGGTTCCAGAGCGGTCTGGGAAACATAACCGTCGGCGAAACGGAGATCAGCCACAAAGGACGCTGCGTCGAGAACCACCGCGACTACTTCCTCGTAGACAACAGGTGGGTCGAACTGCTCGCGGCCACACCCCCTCATCACACACACACACCACAGAGACATTCACCGCCCCTCCTCCTCCTCCTCCTCCTCCTCCCTCCTCTTCTTCTTCCTAGGACTTTCATTTAGGTCCCGGAAGTGGAATTCCGACGACGCAGAAGACCTGCCGCATGACGATAATGAAATCGGACGACGCAGGTTCACGTATACGTGTTCATCTGTTCATTAGGTCAATCGTTCGGTTCACGCTGAACACTAAAAGTCGACAACGAACGACGCGAAGAACTGCAAAACGAATCGGTTTCTGTCCCGTGGTTCGAATTCTATAGTGTTGGCCTTTGACGATTGGAGAAAAATCAGAGAATTTTATATGCGTGTTAAGAGGTAAATCGGAAAAAAACACAGAGAATTAAAGAACACAGTGACTTGAGGAAATTTGGCAGACTATTCAGAAAGCAGCAATGAGAGAGCGTAATTCAACTCATCAGGGAAACGGAGGAAGAATTATAACTAAATTATATATAATTATATATATATTAATGAACTTTTATGTCAAGATTTAGCAGATGGTCTGAGAAAAGTTACTTTAAAATTACAGTCTCATTCTGCATACGTCGACTCGGTAATGCAACAGCGAGTTTCAATTGACGCAAACAAACGCATGGACGAAACTTCAGCGAGTCGCTTTATTCACAATCCAACGTTTCAGTGGTAGCCGCCCTAGAGATTCAACAGATAGATGCTTCGTGAATAGGGTCCATTTAATTAAAAATGTCTGTCGTCTAAGAATTTCTTGCCAGTACAGCTGGTGTTTGTATTTTGTACTTTGGATTTCTGAAGTTATTGCTTGCTTTCTCTTTTTTTCATCAACACAATTTGAGATTCTTCTGCACATGCAGTTGCAACTCATACGCTTCGATTTGCTAGAAACTGTCCGCTCCGTTGAGTAAGAATATTAAACACGAGCTCTCTCTCGTTCATCGGATCGGACATAGATCGGACAGAGAAATGATTTTCAGTCCCTATCTTCTAGAAAAGCACTTATTTTGCGAAAGTATTCTTGGCTTTACAGATGTTGGTCCGTGCTAACCTAAAGCATTGGATTCCACGATCGCAGAGTTGCGTGATAGAAGTTCGATATCTATCACAGTATTTCTATTTACTTTAGCAGATAATATCGTCTTTGGCCAAAGCCAAAACAAACAAGAAGATCAAACATCGACCGACTATTATTAATAATTAATTGAAGTCGTTCATATAGCGATCATTGAATCTCTTCTTCTTCTTCTTCTTCTCCTTCTCCTCCTCCTTCTCCTCCTCCTCCTCCTCCTCCTTCTTCTCCTCCTCCTCCTTCTCCTCTTCTCCTCCTTCTCCATCTTCTTCTTCTTATTATTCTTATTATTATTATTATTATTATTATTATTATTATTATTATTATTATTATTATTATTATTATTATTATTATTATTATTATTATTATTATTATTATTATTATTATTATTATTGTTTTGTTGTTGTTGTTGTTGTTGTTTTGTTGTTGTTATTCCTCTTCCCCCTTAACTTTCTGTTGCCTTTGCATACGCAGTCCTGTTATTTTTCACTCTGACTTATCTCTGGCACTGACCCAATATTTTACATGGATTTGAAGCATAATCTATTTATACTTTGCAAAATAGTAATAATATCTTATTATTATAATTATATCACTACAGTTTTGTTGCTTTTAAGTCGCTACAAAACAGATCATAACAATCGTAACAGTACTCGTTCTCACTTATAATGACAAAACAACGCACAGCAGAAGGTCTATTCCTGTGTAAAGGCGAATCAACTGAATTATAGGATAGTAAACAGGGACGCAGCCTGGAATGTGATTTCGGGGTATAATGCTTTTTTTTTGGGGGGGGGGGTATACATCTTTAAAAAACGTTGATATTCTTTTAAAAAACACATTAAAACTTTAAGGTAGCCTGATTTTTTTTGGAAGGGGGGCATATATACCGATATACCACCACCCCCCGTCGCTACGCCCCTGATAGTAAAGTCAGTTAATCCGATGAAACAGCAATCGTCGTCGAGACTCGAGGCGCGAACGAGTCTATTTGCTCGCTTGACGGATGCGGTAATTAAAGCTGCCACTGTCTCCCGCTCCGTTTTAACAGCAAAATAAAATTATCTGCAATAGAAGACTTCCAGTCGCGCTAAGTCCCCGTAATCTAAGCGTCGCCGAGACTCGCCGCGCCAAAGCGAAGAATCCGGTGCTATCTTCCAGCATCTCCTGTCATCCTCCCCTTCCCTTCCCTCCCCCATCCTTCCCTCCCCCAGTAGCCTCTGATTGACACGGTAAGCTTGCCACTTACGCACACAACGACAGCTATACGCACACACACACACACACACACACGCACACGCCTCGGCTTTGCCGCGATGTTCAATTTAAGAGAACTCAACAGAAATCTCTCTCTCTCTCTCTCTCTCTCTCTCTCTCTCTCTGCAGACTGATGGCCAATCTAATCAGCTTCATATAAAAGGATCTAGTTCGGTTTTCGGTTGTTGCTGACCCGAATAAAGCTGCGGTCGTGTCCTGTCTTGTCCTGTCTTGTCCTGTCTCTCATAGGAACCCGATGGTAGCAAACAGATCGTCTGGTTTGACTGACTGACGCGCTGGAGGAGCATTTGACGAGTTTTAGTTAAACTTCGCCGTTTCACGCCTTTTAAAATCTAACAGCGCTAATTATATTATTCACCATTACCGTCCGCTAAGACAGATAAATCCTCCTCCGCTCAGACATTGTTTAACGATTATTTGATTATTTTCTCTATCTACGTTTCCTACAAATTTCGATAGAATTAAAAGGGTTTTAATCCAACTTCTTGACAAACACATACCGAAAAACTGTGGCGGGGCCAGGAGTTCAGTTCGATTAATCACCTCTTTTTCCATTCCATTCCCATCTGTCTTTCCCCTCCTTTTCCTTTTCCTGCTTTCTTTCTCTTACCTTCCTTTTATTGTCACAATTTTGAGGTTTGGGCAATGCAACGCATGTTGCCAAGATATTTGGTCGTATCATTAAAGCGATTTACGTAGAAATTAACACGGTAGACACATTTGTATAGCAATGATTTGCTAATTTGTCACTTGCCAATAAATGCGCGTTATAATGAATCAGTCGGCGACTATAGGCTTGTGTTTAATACGATGGCATGGAGCGTCTATTAGTTAACAACGCTCCGCTCGAGAAATTAACAGCGAACATTTTGAGGTGGTCAAAAGGTTTCACGCCCCTTTGACCCTCTAGATATAGATATTCGTTGCTGCCGAAAAATGAGATTCTTAAGAATTTTGGATTTATTTTGATGTGTGGTCAGTGGATGCTACTGTGATCATTATTGGATTTATTTCAATGCAGTGGCATTTACTGCATCACGAAACGCAACACAGTTCAGCGTCTTAATTAACCAGGGACAGATGGGCGCTGGATTTCACAGCACTCCAGCGCAGCAGAGGCATTTTATGGTTAATAATAAAAACAGTTTCCCAAAACGTAACCTCGCGCGAAAATATGCTTCTCGGCTTTATAGCAAACTAAGAGCCGACTTAACCACCCCAGTGGGAGACAACTATGGGCTGCCGGAGACACCCCGAAACGATCCGTGAAGGGTAGAACACCACCCCCACCCACCCCCATCATCCCGACTGGTCGAACTATAAAAATCTCCGCTTAACCTATCGTCTACGTAGATTTCGGCCGATCTCCGAAAGCGATAATACTCGCTCGATCTTTATTCGTTATCGCATCCTAATCTTCGCATTGACATTCGCCGATGATATTGTTGCTGAATTCGCTATAGGTCAAATGGGAGGGGAAGTTGGGGCATAGGGGCCGGGGGAGGGGAGTCCGAGGAGCACGTGGAGCGATGGGCGGAGGAGTGTTCTGCGCCGGGGGGTGGGGGTGGGGGCGTCGCTTCAAAGAAGGCCGACGAGGAAGGGAGTGAGGGACGTGTGGTCGGGTGTAACAGGAGAAGCGACACGGAACCGAGGATCGTTGCCCTGACCTTCTTCAGCAACAGACAAGCGCCGCCGGAGCCTTGGATGCTGCTGCTGCTGCTGCTGCTGCGATGGATTTCGGCGAATAATTATGCAGTCTCTTCTTGGCCGCTTCTTCAGCCGCTCTATCAAACGGCGTTCAAAACACTGAGCTAAACGCAAAACCACGGCAAATGCACTTCATGACGTGGTGTCATCGCTTAGCGTCTTGATATACGGTATACTAACTAACTAACTAACTAACGGTATGCCAATATTGTCTTGTCTCTAACCGTCTTCGCTCCGAAGATTGGCTGCATTGTGGACTGCCTTCCTCCAAGTGTTACGGTCTTCTGCTGTTCCTGTCGCCTGCTCTATAGTGAGTCCTGTCGGAGGCTGTCTCCGGACGTCCATATATATATATATATATATATATATATATATATATATATATATATATATATATACTGAAAACCACTTTATAATGTTAAATTCTGAAAAATATATATCAGAGGGCGATGACGATATTTTGAGCTCTGTTCAGCTTCTTCGTATGTAAGGGGTTGATTGGTTGATTGTAACATAAAGTCTTTTCTCATTAGTCTATCAACTTAAGTACCATCTAAACCGAAATTCATGCTTTGGAAGACTCGGGTAAAGGAATTGTTTTGTGATGTATAGGCCTACACTGTAAACGACTTGGAAATCATATTTTGACGTTTTATCAGTGAAGGAAGACAGCCTGGGCAGAACTGTCGGAATATTTTTGAAGGAGGCGGAAAATCAGACGAAAGCGGGAAGATATTAGACGAGAAGGAACCGTTCTTTAATCATATCGGATAACGTCTACAGTCAGCAAATGCGCTTCCATAGTCATTTCGTCTTTCGCGATATCTTGTTGATCTGGAACAAATATTATTGTTGCAAATACATTTGATCTGAGCGGCGAAGCTGCTGATGGCGAAGTCTAAAACATAAAACAAGAGAGTAGTAGTAGTAGTAGTAGTAGTAGTAGTAGTAGTAGTAGTAGTAGTAGTAGTAGTAGTAGTAATAGACTACTAATAGTATAATAATAATAGTAGTAGTAGTAGTAGTAGTAGTAGTAGCAGCAGCAGCAGCAGCAGTAGTAGTAGTAGTAGTAGTAGTAGTAGTAGTAGTAGTCTTATTTAGCACCATTGTAGTAGTATATCTGCACCAGTCGATGGTCGCTTCAGTAAATAATCGTAGTCGTGATCTTGTCCGTGGTGAATCGAGGTTGTAATCCAAAGGTCAGTCCGAGAGACAGACAGACAGACAGACAGTCAGACAGACAGTCAGTCAGTCAGTCAGACAGACAGACAGAGAGGCGGCGACAAAGAGGTAGAGACAGAAAGACAGAGAAAAGAGATAGTTTGTGCATATGTTTGTGTGTCAATATCAGTGTGTGTATGTGTATGTGTGTGTGCATTAAAAGAGTTTCAGTTTCTTTTGAATCTCCATTTTGCGACTGCTGCGTAGATTTTGATAGTCATCGTCCAATAGAAGGGAGACGTTGAATGCGATGCATGTGTATTGTGTATTATTCGAGACAGACGCCGGAACACGGCGTGCAGGTTTCACTGCGTCTCCAGGCCCCAGATATGACCGTCGGCGTAAAGTTATAGTAACAGTGAGAGACGGTCGTCTGTCTCCGGGCACTGGGCAATCCGTGTGAACGAATGGCTTCGCTCTCTCTCTCTCTCTCTCTCTCTCTCTCTCTCTCTCTCTCTCTCTCTCCCACGACTGCTCTCGTGGGAGAGAGAGAGCGAAGTTAACGAATCCCAGAAAATGTTAACTTCGACCATGCAAGATGTCGTCAAAGGTGCTTCTTTAATGTCCCACTTCGGTTGCGACTCTCTCTCTCTCTCTCTCTCTCTCTTTCTCTCTCTCTTTCTCTCTCTCTCTCACACTCTCTTCTACTTCCGGTTCACACGGAAATCACGTGATAGCAACCGGAATTATAGAGTCCTAATGACAGGACAGCCTAGCGCTTCATTTGTCTGCGTGACATCGGTGTCATATTTGAGCGGAATGCATTTTTGAATTATCGTAAAACGAGGCTATACCCAAATGATTCCGACCGCGCGCCCATATAGCAACGGCTGCGACGTAGGCCTACGAAGAAGACGGTACAACGGATGTCTTGTTCGCTCAGATATTAACGAAGCTAAAATAGTCTAAAGACCTAAACAATAAGGCGATTGAGGATGGGAAATTATCGTGAAAGTCAATTTTTATGCCCTTAAGGTGAAAACACGCCCAGGCAGGAAAGCGTACAGCTGGTCGTTTAATTAATACCTGCAGATATATTGGCGGAACATTTTTTCTGATGATTTTAATCTTCCTGAGTTTGAGAATTTCTCCGCAGGAAAACTGTCGTCACAACGAGATTTCCGAATCGTTTGCTTCTATCTATGCTCTTTACAGCTAAATAACAATTATCGATTGGCGAGAGATCATATGATCAATTTATAAACAAATATGGAACACATGTAACGTGTGACTTATCCGCTTGTCTGACTTACAATTATGAAATAAATGTACACGAGGGTAAATTCTTCACGGCGTTTCCACGGTAACGTCTAACACACCCACCCTAGTTAGCGTGGAGAAACCCCAAACATGCAACAGCCCCCCCCCCGTTTTAAAAAATCTAAAGCCAGCTTTTTAATGCAACCAAACCCATTTTTAGCTCGTAAGAAATCGATCTCCCATAGGTAGATGCCACTGTGTCACTGATCGAAGCCATCTGTTTTCGAATCCAGATCTCTGTACACTCGACAGGAACTCGCAATCAATAGCGCACCCGCTCGCCGTGCATACGGGAACTTGAAGAATTTGCATTCCTTGCACACATCATTTCATCAGGATCTTATGAAGTCTTCGGAGACGTATTCTTCATATGATATTCAGTGATATGTCTGCGTTTGAATGCTGTGATTCGATCGGTCGAAGTTTGGTTGGACGACAGATTTCGATGGATGGAAGTTCGGAATCTATTTGCCAAACCGTACTCTCTCTCTCTCTCTCTCTCTCTCTCTCTCTATATATATATATATATATATATATATATATATATATATATATATCGCATTTTAAAACCTAGAACGATTGTAACCGAACGAACTTAAGTACAGTATTACTTTTGCGTTTGTAGACAAGATGGCTGCCATCAATGTCTCCTTATTATGAGTCGTCATCCGAATCTACTGCAGTACAAAGAAAGTAAGTATAAGGCTGAAGACAGTCTCGACTGAATGCTGCCGCTGCTGCTTTTGAAAACCAGTCGACTTTACGCTAAGAGTCGCTGTATATTTCAAATTTCCATTCGCTTAGGCAAATCTTTTCATCATCATCATCATTATCATCGTCGTCGTCGTCATCATCATCATCATCATCATTTTTTCATCATCTTCATATCAGAGATATACTGTTTTTGTGACAATTGATCTGTATATTAGGCATTAGGAATAGTGACTGTTCCTTAAAATGGTCTTTGAAACAAGTGGCAAATGCCCTTTTGACGCTAACGAATTGTATCTGGACAACTGGATTATTCCGCATTTCAGTGGTAAGCTGTTTTTTCTGATCTCTCTCTCTCTCTCTCTCTCTCTCCCCCGTCTCTCCCATCTCTCCCTTTCTTTTTCCTTCTCTCTCTCTCTCTCTCTCTCTCTCTCTCTCTCTCTGTATCTCTCCCTCTCTCTCTCCGTCTCTGCCTGTCTGTCTCTTTGTCTGTCTCAGTTTCTGTCTCTTTCTGTCTGTCTGTCCGTCTCTCCGTCTCTCCCTGTCTCTGATCGTATTAGCTTATTTGTTTGCTGAAGGTTACTGCATTGGTCCGGAGTCAATGCAGAGTTTGTGCAGCAAGATCAGAGTGGAAGCGGTTCTCTACACTCTCATCCGAGGCGAGTATAAGCCTCCGATAAAAGCAATCCAAATACCGTATAATCCCATGTAATTGGTTACGTCAACATTGAGACAAATATCGCAATTTAGCACTAAGCAATTTCACATTTCAAAGGCATAACAGGCAGTTAGGTCTTACAATGTAATATATGCGCACTTTCTATTATAAAAATAAAAATATGCCTTTTATAATCGAACATGGAGATAAGCGAGACGTCGAAACTTTATTCTGATATACTATTTCGCGACGTTAGAGAGATAGATAGAAAGAGAGAGAGAGAGAGAGAGAGAGAGAGAGAGAGAGAGAGAAAGAGAGAGAGAGAGCTTTCTAGAAATCCACTAGTAAATGAAAAGATGATTGCAACAGACACTGTAAAGAGTCTTGCACAAGAGAATAATATCTGCAAATGTATACAAATGAACCATTCGTACGCCAACGACGAATGCTCTGCACGATGTCGCTGGGCGGCAAGGACCGGCGAAGCGTCTACGTGTACGCAAATGCCGCGCGCGCCTGGAACGGCACGACGTTGCCTGCTGTGTCGTCTAACTGTCCTCCCTCCTGTCTTCTTGTCCGAAATTGACCGCGGTCGGAGCGCCGAACGCCTTAATTAATCGCCGGCGAATCTTTCGCGTATAGGGCCTAAACTCGCGGATAATTTCAGTGTATAAATTCAGTTCCGGCGAGCGCTTTTATCGGCGCTAAGCCGCATTTCCGTCGTTATCGCTCGACGGATAAAAAGTCTTCGAAGAAGTAGATTATCATATATATATATATATATATATATATATATATATATATATATATATATATATATATATATATATATATTTATATTTATATTTATATAACGTGCAAAATGGTCTTCGTATGCGTAGCGCCGCTATATGTGGAAGACGGAAACAGCAAAGACGGCGTATAAATCAGGAGATGGAATAAAGTACTTATAGACGCTACTGGTGTTCTCCCCACGATTATATTGTAATTTGAGTGGAAATTGAATTCAAATTTTTGCGAAGTATTATTAGCGAAACCGCAGAGAAATCGTGATCCTCATCGGTATAGGCAGACCGCAAATTTCTTTTGCTAGCTTATTTGGCGCTGTGCGACCGGTTCCCGCCAGAATACCGAAGTTAAGCAACGCCTAGCGCGGTTAGTACTTGGATGGGTGACCGTCCTGGGGATCTAGTCGTGGTGCCGGCGGCCAACCAAACCGTTCATCGCTTAGGCGGCGATAAATTGGTAGCAGTTTTAAGCTGCGAAGGTAAAACGCCGGTCTAGAGAAAGTAATGGTAACCTGCTATAGATGTTGAAACGATGTCCTATAGCAAATCGGCTTAATATTACATTCGGCAGGCCGCACATACACAGCAAAATGTTTATAATTAAGATGCTGGCATACATCATAAGTTTTATAAATCAAACTAACATGACATTAAATATTTTTTGCTCAAACAGCAAATATTTTATAGCCGTTTCTACGAGTTTAAAATAAAGTGCCATGTTCCCAGAAAATATTTCAAATATCGCATTTTCTGCCGCTCGTATGCATATTTCTAAATGATCTTTCGCGGGCCGCATGGAATCCGGTGGCGGGTCGCATGCGGCCCGCGGGACGCAGTTTCTCTCTAACCCCTGGTTTAATAGCACACCTCATGCGGTAGAACATGGCCTATATATCAGCATACTTTTACGATTAGGTGAAAACAATTCAAAACATCACAACAATTACCCATGATGCAGTTGCTAGGTTATTTCAGTGTGTCGATATTTGCATTTAGATTGCAGTCTTTGCCGATCTGTCATTCGCCGCATTTTATAACTGTTTCACAAACTTCTTCGAGCTTTTTGGACAATTTCTTGTGATGATAATATTTAGGATTTTCTCATCGAACATGGCGGTCGGATGGTCCGACAATTTACTGTACTCCTTCGCAGTGGCGTAGCCAAGGGGGTTTTAGGGGCTAACCACCCCCCTTGGCTGGCAAAAACAAAATATTTTTAATGAGTTTCTATGCATTTTTAATTTTGGGACGCGATTTTGGGGATCAAGCCCCCTTGGCTTTATAGAGTGTAACGACTTAAGAGGTGACGACTATTTTCGCTTGTCAGAGAAAAATATAGGTTACATTTTTTTGCTTGTCAAGATTTCTCCGAAGTTGGTAGCGGTCAAAACCAAAAACCAAACCCCCCTTCCGAAATTCCTGGCTACGCCACTGGTTATTCGTGCTAACATTTTAAGGACCGTGAAATACTGACGGTAAAATACGGCAGCTGCGGTGTTGAAGTATATAGTTATTTATTGCTATATAGATCTGAGTCCAGCCACTCCGTGTCCCTTCGGAAACGCCTTCCACTTCATCTACAACAATAATTCTGGCGGGGTCTGCAGAGACCCGGCGTCCTACATCCACCAGTGCGCCTGCCAGTCGAGATTCCGGTTCCTCTTCCGAAAATGCCCCAAGATCGCCTACTCTTTCGATGCCGGTAAGGAACAACACATTAAAACGACGTATTCTTTAATACGTTGCGGTATAGGCGTATACATATACACTGTGCGTACAAACAAATTAATTAATAACCGTGTTTCTGTGTGCGAATTTTTTCGCACACGGCGGGGGGGGGGGGGGTGGCGGGGAGGCGGTGACTCTGTGCGATCCTCTGTCGAGTGGGCGCGGTGCTCCTCATTGGCATTCCGTCGACGCGACCTGTTTTTTCCCGGACGTGCTCAACTGTGAATTCGATCTGCAGACGACGACGAAGCGCAGAACGTGAGATAGAAGAACGCAAAAGACTTTCCCCGTGGAATTAGTCAGATGCAGTGTTTTTGTGTGTTTTGCACTATTCTTCCGCGCCTAATTTTTCGTTTCATATAACCGATATAGGATTCTGAATTTAGTTGTATAATTCTCTCTCTCTCTCTCTCTCTCTCTCTCTCTCTCTCTCTCTCTCTCTCTCTCTCTCTCTCTCTCTCTGAATTCGACTGCAATGTAATCTGTTTTCTGAGAGAGAGTGTGTGTTACTTTATCAGCTGACGCAGATAGATTTTTAACGTACGCTTTGACAAAACTCGAACGTTTCTTTCCTTAGGGCTCCGCGTCTCTTAAACCCGCGTCAGTTAAACACGATCCGATAACACAGGTGTCATTTAAACCCGCGTCACTTTAAACCCGCGTCGCCAGTTAAACCCCGAGTCAGATAATACCGGAGTCGTGCACTGAGTTTCGGACAATATCTGTTTAAATACTTGAGTGCTTGCTTGGGTTTTGTGTCGTGTGATTGTCGATTGTTAATTTTTAAAAAAACGTTTTAACTCTATGTGCTTAATATGTGTTTAAGTGACGTGGATTTAAGTGACGCCTGTATTATCAGAACGTGTTTAAGTGACGCAGGTTTAAATGACACCAAATCATCCTTAGGCACTTAGATGGAAAGAAGAGAGGACAAAGACTCAGCAACCTGACCTGCTCGACTGACCTATTGACCCCCACTTGATTGGTCGTTCATCTGATGCATTTAAGCAGCAGTAGCCGAACAACAGCGACGACGACGACGACGACAGCAACAACAACAACAATAACAGTAGTTGTTATTGTAACGACATCAGATAGCTTCTGGAAAAACGCCTTGTAAATATTCCTTTGTTTGTTGCCGATGCAAGACGCAAGCAAAGCGGATGGATTGAGCGTAAGACACTGAAATCGAACAGCATATAGGGAGACAGATCGAAAAGAATCGATTCGATAAAAAATTGGCCGAAAAAACAATTCGTCAAAATGACGAATGATGCGACGACCAGAAGAAAATGAAATCAATTAGGAGGAGGAGGAAGAGGAGAAGGAAGAGGAGAAGGAAGAGGAGAAGGAGGAAGAGGAGAAAGAGGAGGAGGAGGAGAAGGAGGAGGAGGAGGAGGAACGGACAAAACGACGAATAAATCTACAGATAGGCAAACTGATTAATAAAAACGCAGATATTAACAAGTATTTTACGTTTTTAAATTCTGAAAATACTGTTAATAAGCATCAAAATATGTTTGAAAATCCTGTCGATTTGACTGGCGAAAATGAATAGTCTTTCTTTTCTGAACAATATTTATTTATTTATGGAGTAATTTATGGAGTATTTATTTATTTCTGAAGTAAATTAATAAAGAAATCAAAATAGGCCTAAATAAACTTTATACACGGACCTCGAATGAAAAACAGGAATAGACGTTTTGTAGCTTATATTTCCGACAAAATCTTGTAAGACGCGGCAACAGTGTTGGACCAGAATGTAATTAAGAGATAAGAATAGTTATTTTCGTTTGCTGCCACATTAAGAAACACGTTACAGATAAGGAAATATTTCAAACATTTAAAAACATCGATGTCTAGAAGAACTATACACAACTTAAACGAACCCAGTCGATTGTCAGCAAAGCAAATAAAGAGCGAGACACGCAAAGAGACAGGCAGCCAGGCAGACGGACAGCCAGACAGACAGACAGACCTCCACTCGTACAAAACATACGCACACATACAACTGGAAGTCAGGTAGAATGGATGGAAATGTACGCGGCGAAAGAACGTACGACTGAGGAATCAGCTTTCCCAGGCGAAGACACCGTATTATTCACCCGTAATCCAAGAAAGCGTTGCAGATTATCGAGGGGAAAAGAGAGGGTCGTACAGGCGACGGATAGAAGACAGAGAACAGAGTGCAACGCATGAGAATAGACCCGCCTAGTGATCAGTGATTGATACCTGCAAAAACAGTGACGAAGAGTTTTCGGTTTCCCATCTCTTCGTTCACCAGGGGCGTAGCCAGGAATTTGATTTGGGAGGGTATAAGTATTTTGGAGGGAGGGGTATAAACCTTAACTATAAACCATATAAACTACATATAACCACATGTAAATCACATAAAAACTTTAAGGTAGACTGATTTTGGGGGGTATATATACCGATATACCTCCCCGTCGCTACGCCCCTGTCGTTCACTTGTTGCCTTTTGTTTGACTGACTGACTGACTGACTGACCGCCTGCTACTGCTTTTGCTATCTGCTTCTTGAGCAGCGTAGGCCTCAGATAACCATATAGTGGCTCATTACCCCCCCCCCAATTGAAGTTGACTTTGGCTTAAACTAACTTTATGAACAAATTGCTTCTTTCTGAATCATCATCATCGACTTCCCACGACCTGCGAAGATCTCTGAGTGCATTCGATTGAGAAATTGGAGTCAAAGTTGAACGATTTAACGCCGGCAGAATGCTAAGCGTTCTAACCGGCAGATGTCTGTCGAGGGAGTCGTCCTGCAACTTCTAAGCCTCGTATAATGCCCGCACTTAAGAACCGCATTAGGCCCGAAATTGAACGAAATATTTTCCCTGCGATATCGGAATGCACTGCACGCTGCCGATCACAGGTCATATCTTATTCGGCATCAATTCTCCACCAGACGTCTACTGAATTTATTTTTACAAAATCTACTACCTGCACGCACCTTATAGTACCTCGATGAGTCAGAAGACGATTTCAAAAAGAAGAAATAACAACCTTATACCTTCCTATCCTATTCTATTCTACGCCTAACGTCAAAAGTCATTTAATGGGTGGACATCTGGGGGGATCGGGGGGGGGGGGTCGAAGGAAGATAGCGGGGATAAGAATTTAATCAGTTGGCAGGGTTGCACAGAGGGTTGCCAGCTGTTTTTGAGAATCGAATTTTCGCGTTTTGCCTGTCTCAAAATTTAATAGAAATCTGCAGAATATGCCAGTAAAAATTTTTCATGCCGTAAAGTGATATTTATTTTGCAGTGTCATCGCATACGGATAATTTGATCCGCCAGTGAAAAATGGCTCCGAGTCAATCTGTCTACCCGACTGACCAAATGCAGTCGCTGTGTGCGTGCATTATCAGCAACAACGCGCGGCTCATATTATAACCCTTCACAGTTTTGCGTATTAAAATTCGTCCCCTTTTCATCACTCTTGCTGATGCCATCTTATCAAGACGACGTCAATTTCAATATTCCGCCAGTGTCATTCGCCCTCCAAATTCATCCATCCATCAGTCAATCCGTTAATTCGTTTCCATGCAACCATGCATCCATCCATCACCAGTCGCTCAATTCATTCGCGCGATCAGTTATTCATATATGCGCTGTATATTATAGACCTATGCATTTGTTGATCCAATTTGTAATTCACCCGTCGGTGCGGTCATTCCGTGCAGTCATTCCGTGCAGTCATTCCGTGCAGTCATTCCGTGCAGTCATTCCTTGCAGTCATTCCGTGCAGTCATTCCATGCAGTCATTCCGCGCAGTCGTTCGTTGGATATTCATCGACAGACTTACGCCACAGCTCCTCTGGCGAGTAAGAGGATGGGATGAGGATAAGGAGGGGAGGATATGGGACGACTATATTCCTCTCTCGACACCGTCTGCCTTTCGTTCTTTCTTGATGTTTGGCGCCCAGAGATTTTTGAAAGACTGTGCACAGTAGAGGGTGCATTTTGAAAATGGCTGAGAAGTGCCGCATTTTGAAACCTGTAGAATAAAATTGAGACGGGCATGCAGTATTGACAATCCTTGCACGCTTTGAAGCAATGATGATGGGAGAATCGAGAAAATCTGATTCCAATTCGAGTGTTTCATCAATCCGATGAAAGTTTTGCATGTCTACGCAGCTACTGTAACAATAGTCCTTCCATTGGTTAAAGTCATCGGCCTACAGAGAATCGATTTCATAGTAGTTTTGTCGTCTAAAAAACTTGCGATACAAGGAATCAGTTATCTTAAAGCAATTTTTTCTTTATCTCCATTCAAACACGTATGCACACACATTCTCCTTCTCTCTCTCTCTCTCTCTCTCTCTCTCTCTCTCTCTCTCTCTCTCTCTCTCTCTCTCTCTCTGTCTCTCTTCTCTCCTCAATCTAATTCTCATTCATTACATTCATTATCTCTTCTTCTCTACCTCATATGCACACACATTCTCCTCTCTCTCTCTCTCTCTCTCTCTCTCTCTCTCTCTCTCTCTCTCTCTCTCTCTCTCTCTCTCTCTCGTTCTTCCTCCTTATCTTTCATTTTCTCACGTACTGTCTCCCCTTATCACTTTCCATCCCATTCTCTTTCTCACTCGTTCCTCTTCTAGTTCATTCTGAATTCATTGCATCTATTCTCCTTTGGATTCCGTCTTACTGTGATGCTGCAAGTGGCGATTGGGGGGGGGGGGGGTTCGCGTTCCCTGTGTTTTCAGTCAGTGAATTCCTCGAGTGTCACGTGACAGATAACCATCAGCAGATAGTGGATTTCCACTTAACTCCCGGGTATCTCGTTTCCTCTTCCCTTTTGGATGTCTTCCATCTCAGCTCTTATATCGCTGGCTTTTTTCCTATTTAGCGAAGCTGCTCACGTGACCGTGTTAAAGTGGCCCGTCCATTTTATAAACAACTGAAACACATTCGCCTGTAGTTAGTCTAAGCTGTTTATAGTTTATACCAGCGTCTGTTGGCCTCGAAGCCGGCGTCGAAGCATTTTGCGCCGATTCTGTAAGTGCTATTATTACAGCAGCTACGAATTAAGACCACCACCACCACCACCACCACCACCACCACCACCACCACCACCTAATAATAATAATAATAATAATAATAATAATAATAATAATAATAATAATAACAAATATTATTATTATGCACTTCTATAGCACCAGTTCTAATACCCAAGGGTATCAATCGATGGTACTTCAAATCCATCCGCAAAAGACCAGATCATTCCAGAGATCAGTCAGAGGGAAAGAGTAAGACCGACTATGGAGGAAAAGCTAATTGGAAGAGGCGTGTTTTAAGTCTTACAGGCTATGCGTGCGTTTCGAAATACTTTAAGACATTTTAAGCAAAAATTTCAAACTTTGTATGTTAACAGTCGATTCATTGCGCCGACAAAATATTGTCTAGAAGATCTCTTTTTGAATTTTACGTCATCAGAAAGAAATTAACTTCGCCTGAAGCAGTCGTGAAATTTCTCGTATCGATTATTCTTTCGGAGCATTAATTCAAATATTTCGAAGTATTATTATTATTATTATTATTATTATTATTATTATTATTATTATTATTATTATTATTATTATTATTATTTGAATGTGTACTGAATTCATTGAGGGCGCTTGCATTCATTCGGGGGTGGGAGTCCAGCTTTCGTACTCCTTAAAACGTGAAAACGGGGAGTGAAGCAACATTCTGCATCATTTGCTGAAGGCAACGTTTTGTTTCTCATCCATCGAAGATAGGCATGAACTTAAATCTTGTCTGTGAGAAATGGAATGTAAATGAATTACTCGGGATAAGACACATTTCCCACACCTTTAGCCGGAACACAAAAACTTTGAATTTTGGGCGATGAATTCCACTCTTTTTGGGGGGTAAAAGAGACCATTTTTCCATCACGATTTCAGATGTGCAGTTGGAGTGTCTGGCAAACTGGAGAGATGGATCAGACGAGTTTTTGTACGGACGGTTTCTGTCGGGCGAAGGAAACTCAAAGGAAGAGACTCTTCGCTGCTTCGTAAGACATCAACGAGCTTATTATATTAATTATTTTAATTAATTAATTAATTAATAATTAATTAATTGCAGTCGTTCAAACTTATTCACTTAGGAAAATTGATGTGAAAGTTAAAATATCCGACGAACACACACATATACATGTATATAATTATATATCGATATATATATATATGCATATATATATATATATATATATATATATATATATATATATATATATGCTTCCGATATATAGTAATTTTGCCTTCAAGACACTTCTCCATGAAAATAATCAATGTCGTGCTAAGAATGGAATATTTTTTACAATTAACTGGGCGATGACGTAACAATTCCTGCAGCGCTGACCTTCGACTGACCTCTGTGACATTTTCAGTCGTCGGAGAAAGTTAACAGGTTTGCCTGAAACGAGGATAAATGATGCGCCTAGATTAACCCGCGAGTCAGCGGCCCAGCGAACCGACCTGCGGGATGAGATCGAGGGTTCGAGCCTCCTCCTCCCCCCCCGCGAGCTGTTGTCTTCGTCGCAGACACTACTCGCCAAGAGTCTATTCGGTTGTGGAGGAAGCATCTGGCGATGCTTACCGTGGCGGAAGGAAAGGCGACGCGGGAAGGGACCGACAGCGTCTCACTTCCCCGATCGAAGGCGCCGATGGTTCAGTCTCCTACGGACGTTAAACCGTTACGCCATTTGGGGTGGGTGGGTGGGTGGGTGAAAGGGGGCTGTGGTGGCTAATTTGGAACGCGGATTTGAAGCGCGAATAGACTGGGTTCACTTCTTCCACTCACTGGTGACCCACTTTGGTCGATGGGTTATCAGGACCATTAGCGTAAGAAGTTTGTATTATAATATTATTTTATATATTCTGTATTCAGCAAAAATACACTTTGCAATGACAAAGTCGCATCCACCGACTACTACTACTACAGTACTATTACTACAATAATAATAATAACAATTATATATATATATTAATAATAATTGTTATTATTAATAATAACAATAATTATTTTATATATAATATAATAATAATTGTTATTATTAACTGCTGCTAACATTATTACCACCGGTGCTACTGCTACAATCGGAACTGCTACTATTGCTACTACTACTACTACTACTGCTACTGCTACTGCTACTAATTACTACTACTATACTACTATTACTACTACTACTACTACTACTACCACTAGTCTACTACTACTACTAATACTACTGCTGCTACTACTATTGCTACTCCTAAAACTAATGCCTTAAATACCACTGAGCGTATGAAAAAGAGAAGCTAAGCGCAGTCAGAATTACGTCTCGTAAATTCATCGCGACAACAAAACAAGAGTCTTTTGATCGTTGGACGATTACGATTTCCGACTTTCTCTTTGCCTTCGACGCCTTCGTCCGTCGCTACAACAACTACGACGACGACGACGACGACGACGACGACAGACGCGCCGCCGCCGCCGCCGCCGCCGCCGCCGCCGCCGGATAAAAGGTCCACTCCGCCGAAGACGAAACCTCGTCGGCGAAATATGTTGACCGTCGTCGGCAAACAGACAGTCCAGTTGGTCCCCCCCCCCCCACCCTCTCGCCGGCGGAGCAAGGAACGGGACAACGGACAAATAGGCGGAGAGGAAAGCGGCGCGCGTATATATCCCGCATTTCGCCCATCTTCTCCTCCTCCTCCTCTCCTACTCTTCCTCATCCTCCTCCTCCTCCTCCTCCTCCTCCTCGACTCCGACTTTACTTCCTGTTTGTGCACGGAAGACGAATGACGCACGACAACAGGAGCTGTCACGGATTCTGTAATTCCAGAATTTTCCCCTCCAACTTGACGTTTATGTATGGAAGGGAGAAGGTGAAAGACAGGAGAGGAGAAGGAGTGGAGGGGGCGGGAGGGAGGGAGGGAGAGAGAGAGAGGGAAGGAATGAGAGAAAAGAAGAGAGAGAGAAAATTATAGAAAGGAAGATACAGGAAGTGAGAAAAATAGAGCGATGAAGAGAAAGCGAAGAGTAGGAGAGAGAGAGAGAGAAACATCGGTCCATTTTTTACTTTTACACGTGGGGGAAGCTTTTATTGAGATTCTGATTAGGCAGGCAAAATATAGAAGCAGAAACACGGGAAGTGACGTTTATTTCATTTCCTTTACAGATGTACACTGCTCTTGGAACGGTTCTTTACCTTTCCATGTCGGCCGACGCTACCTGTCGAGGACTGCGCAGCTCCAGGGACGGACCTTTGGTCATGGAACTAACCGAAGGTATCGCAAAGAACTGGACGTCTACAATCGAATTCACTTATTTACATAATTATTTTCCTGTTTCTTCATCGCTTTATGTTGCTTTCGTATAACTTATTCACAGGCATTTGTGATGTCAGCTCCGACTAATGACAACTCTATTTGACCGGGTTCTTAAGCATGTAACATTCAGTGTGCTAAATTATAAAACTATCAATTGGCAAAAATACGCACGCATATATAAATATAAACAAAAATATAAACGTAAATATGTATGTATATATATATATATTCCATGTGTTTAACTGTAATTTCGACTCTAGATAGCTCTCTAACGAGCCGCGCTAACATCATGAGATCAATTTTAATAATAACAAAAACACTTTCTAATATCGATTTAGCGGGACAGGTTCAAGCCCCTAGTGGCTTTCACACAGGCAGTAATGCCTCCTAAGAGTTACTTTAGATCACGCTTGAGTTCTTCTATTTCGCTTTCACGACCACGCGATACACCACTCGATCCTAACGCATTCCGTCGTCTTCATCTTCACACATTTCGCATTCATATTATTATTATTATTATATTCAATCGGAGACTCTCACGGATGGCCGCAGCCCCAGTGCAGTCTTCCCCAGTGGTTCAACGCCAGTTCCCCCTGGTCCGACCTGTCCCGACTCCAACGCCTCTACGCCCCCCTGCGCCTACTCGAGTACCCGTTCGGCGTCGGGTCAACGCCCCCGCCGACGACGCTCAACTACTACCGCAAGACGACCGCCTCCTCCTCCTCCTCCTCCTCCTCCTCCTCCTCCTCCTCATCCTCCTCGTCGTCGACGACTATGGTTCGAACGCTCGCCAGCTTCAAGTGCATTCGAACGATCTTCGGTAACGCAAGCGGTGCGGAGCACGACGCCTTCGTAATGCTCGCCTTCGTACTGGACGACTGGTGAGAGACCGTGTTGATGTCATGTTTGTTCGCGTGGTAACCGTACTTTTAGCCTTAGGAACAATGTATTAAAAACATCTTCCTTCGCGTTCTCTGTATAACGTCGCTGACATCAAAATGTTAATCTAGTCGGTATATCAATATTATTTGGACTCACGTTCTTTCGTAATTTCGTTCTATGGCTATTGCTAGAAATACACGACATGCCCTAAACAGCCCATTGAGTGACCAGTGTTGTCAAATTAGCCCTGATGGTCAAGCATTGAGGTGGTGCGGGTTTTTTAAATTTCATAAAAAATATTATTATTTTTATTTTTCAATTTATTTATCTCAATTTAGACCAATCGAATTGATGCTCGTCCCATTTGTTTGTTCTGGATCGATTTTACAAAGTGTCGGGTAACATCGCAAACGTTCATACTGGGTTGGGCCATGCAACATCTCGATTCATTTGACCCAAAGTTCTTAAAGCATATAACATGAGAATTATTTTGCCACGGTATGACATTTTGGCTGTGAAAATATTTTAGTTCGATAGGATCCAACGCCCCCCCCCAGTTACCGCGCTTCGAACGTTATTTTCACCGACTAAATTAAGAACTAATGCTATAGACAGGTACGCGATAGCCACCGGTAGGTAAAAGTCAACTTGATATGTTATCGGCTGATTGAATATACATATACGAATATATAGTAGCTTGTAACGTAATGTAAGTGGATTATTTTGAATGCTTCCGTAGAATGAAACCCACGCATCACTCTAGGATTATAGATAAATAAATAAGTAAAATAGATTTTAAAATAGGGATTTTTGAAGCAGATAGGGTTTCAACCGTAGGTTGAATCAGCTGAAAAAACACAGTATCTTCTCAAAGTGAACGCGAAGTGGTTTAATAAAGAATAGTGTGGGCGTGTGTATGTGCGTGGGTGTGAAATACAAGAACAAAGACATATCAACACAGAGATAGGGAGACATAGCTATAGACATACAGGCAAGTAAAATAGCTCTCTCTCTGTGTGTGTGTGTTTCTGTTGCTTAGCCAGCCTCACTATCAGTGTGTGAAACTACAGCGTCGTCAATTCTACGTGGCCGAGATTCAAAAGAGTAAGTCAGTAGAATTCATTTACAATAATCTTCATCGTCCATTGATTCCCTTCGAGGCCGAGACTAACCCGTTCTGGGTCCCCCGCCGTTCTCGGCTCTCCAAGCTTCGGTTAGACACCGGGGAAGGAATACGGGCCGATACGGCTTTGACCGGGCGTGGAATTTGCGCCAACCCGATTTTTTTTTGGGGGGGGGTGGAGTGTGGGAGAGTGGGTGGATAGCATGATTGACGAGAATGCGTGAACGTGTGAAGAACTCCCTGACGACCTTTTTTCTTGTCAGAGAATTGTATTCCCCAAAATTTCGATGTTTCCTAGACACGCCACTGTCTCCAACAGAGATATTTTTACACTCTCTAACACCCCAACACCCCAACATCCCCCCCAATCTGAGAGTTGTATGACCTTTTTTGATTGTCAGACTTCTTCGGCAGGGCACCCCCGGAATATACCAACACCCCTCCCCCAAATTGATAATCCTAGAAATAACCCTGGTCTCCAATAACAGAGAACGCGTGTGATTTAGCTGCAAATTATCCTTAAATATAAAAAAAATACCTTTAGATTGGTCCCTGTGACCTCCGGGCCTCCCCATTTGCGGACTTTACGGGGGACGGGGGCCCTGTTACTACCCTAGAAGACGTCACCACATTAACCGCCTATTGTCGAGTTTCCGAGCTTTCTTTAAAAGTGATAAGCTGCGCACAGAGCCCTTAGTCTAAGTGCAAGTCGCTGTCTTGAGAGCAATCAATTACGGCTTTCGTTTTTCTGTCAGGCGATTATTTCGTGGACTCGAATCATAAATGCGTCGAAGCAGACTTCACCGATCTTCATTCAACGCAGCTGATAATGTGTACGTGTCTCTTCTCTCTCTCTCTCTCTCTCTCTCTCTCTCTCTCTCTCTCTCTCTCTCAAAACGATCTTCTTGCACCGTAACGTATAGATATATGCTTTTAGCAGCAATGTTTCCGCGCGACCTTATTTTTTCCTGAAAGGGAAAAGTTTCACGTATGTCTGAAGTAGATTCTCTTGATGGCTTTTGACTGTGCATCATGTGACAGAGACCCAGTTGGCTTCTGTTTGAAAATGGCAAGCAATTCTAAAGCACAATCGTCGAATCTTTCTCTCCGAAGTACCCCGATTGTTCGCTTTCACTTAACAACATTTTATCAGATTCGCATTTGATCTGTTTATCTGCGCTAAATGCTAACCAACACTCCAACCGGAAATGTGCTCGTATGAGTAGAAATCTCATATATTTTGACAATAATCTAATGATATCAGTGGCGTAGCCAGGATTTCCCCGAAGAGGGTTATGATTCTCATGATTCCCAACTTCGGAAAATCCTGGCAAGCAATTTTTCTTGATTAAGCGAGCCATAAAGGTTCTATTTTCTTTTTCCCACCCCTCCACCCGCAGAATATTAATCGCAATAAAAAATTTGGGTCGGGTAACCAAGGGGATTTTAATCCCCCAGCCTCTGTCCCCCTTGGCTGCGCCACTGAATAATATAATTATCAATCAAGCTCACCCTGGTGTCGCCGGCGCCGAATAATGACCAGCGATGTTTTCTAAATAGATTTTCTCTTCCGAGCGGCGCAGTTGTTTTTTTCCCCTGCTTTCTGTTACATTCGATTGGCATTCTGTTGACTGATTGTTGCAGCCCAGCACGGCACGGGCGGTTCCTGTCCGTTCGAGGGAAGGTACAAGAGCCCGGCGGACGAAGCCGGGTGCCAGCTGCAAGTGACCGGCGGTTGCGAAGAGAAGTCTCGGCTGGACATCACGTCCTCCTGTCAGACGCGGCCAAGTAAAGACGCCCTGCGAGAGATACTGTATACGACGTTTTGTCGAATTATTCAACTGCTATAACCAGAAATAGTGTTTAATATGTCGTTTGATTTTCCGAACCAAGAAGAGAAATGCTAATAATTGTAGATTCCAAATGATGTAAGACTGAAGCCTCTCTCTCTCTCTCTCTCTCTCTCTCTCTCTCTCTCTCTTTATCTCTCCCTTTCTCTCTTTCTCTCTCTCTATTTATCTCTCTCTCTCTGTCTATATATCTATCTATCGTTCTCTTTTTTTCTCTCTCCTCTCTTTCTCTTTATATATATATATCTTTATATCTCTTTATCTCTCTCTTTATCTCTCTCTTTATCTCTCTCTTTATCTCTCTCTTTATCTCTCTCTTTATATCTCTCTCTCTCTCTCTCTCTCTCTCTCTCTCTCTCTCCTAAATGCACAATACTGAATTGTCGAGTGACGGTTTTCGATGATAACGCCTTGCAGGTAAATTATTAAATTATTTGCGAGCTCGAACGACTTATGGCTGCGTTCTTGTTTCAGTCCTTCGCCTGTCATGTCTTCTCTGGTGGAACGAAGGACAGACGTTATTCTTTCTCTCTCGTTCTCGTCCACTTAATGCGTCAGACAGAATTACCTGCTACGTAAGTCGCTCTACAGTAGTCAAGCAAGGCGGGACACTTATATATATATATATATATATATATACTAGTTTTAATAGCACTTTCGTAAATAGAGCTAATGCTGACTTGAGACGCTTGTTAAAACGTTGATGGATTCTGTATTTAAGGCACCGTGTAGTTATCCTGGGGCGGGAAGTTAGCAGAGTGGTAACAACACTGGACGATGGAGCACAAGGTCGCGGGTTCGATCCCCGCAGGAGACCTAAGGTCGACTCAGCTTTACTCGCTAGAGGGACGGTGGTAAAATGAGGAGCAGCGTTAAGCTGCGAGGTAAAACGTGGGTCTGGGGAAAGTAATGGCAACCTACCTCGGATTAATGGCCTATACCACCTACGTCGCTGATTGCCCAGGCCGGAGATAAGCGCCGGAACCCAACGCTCGGACTCTCGAGTACGGGACCTATCTTTACCTTTATAATAGTTATCCTACTTGAGTGATCGGCTAGATTCATTCTGCTTATGGACGTGATTTCAAACTTTTAGGTACTCCGAAATTCCGATGACGTAATCGAAATAGGAACGGACCAGAGATGCAGTCGTCGAGAAGAGGAGTCGTCGACCTCTGAAAACATCGAACGATATCGATTCAACGACTACCTTGGTCAGTTTGCCAGTCACTCTCAAACATGCAATCCCTAGGAGGATGAGGAGGAGGAGGAGGAGGAGGAGGAGGAGGACGCTAAGGGAGCACAAAACTTAACACGCAGCCAGTAATTAGGCCTATAATCGCCGCACTACCTTGGGATTGTATCGACAGCGCGTGGTGTCTCTAGCTACGCACAAGCCATTAGACCATTTCTGCCAATTTGTGACATGTGCCAGAGAAATCTCCCCTGCAGACGGTTTCGATTGCAACAGGTGGATGGGCTGGCCTATAGTTTTACCGCCAATATCCATTGCCATTGCGAGACCATTGTGAACCATTTTTAACATTGCCAGTTGCAAGTTGCCAGTGATATTTTAGTTTTGCAAATAATTTTAACCTGTTTGTTCGTATTTCGTTTTAGAGTTGTTATTTTGAATTTTATTTGATGTTCGTTTTGCAATAATTCTAGTTTTAATTGGCAAAATTAAAATAATTTCAGGTTTTATATTTACTTCGTTAACTAATATTTCACTGGTTGCAACTCCCCGTCTTAGAGACTTCTTGTCTCAGCTAAAACCTATATATATATATATATATAATCGTGCCCCATTTTACCCATATTGTCATGGCCATCTTGCGGTTTTGCCTGTTTTCTCCGCAGAAGAAGACTGTCTTTTTTAAAATTCGCAGACGAGTGTCCACCGGAACCATTTCACTCTGAAATCTCCCGAGGTCACGTGATCATAGAAGATTATCATCAACCGGAGAACAGCTACAGATACGTCGTCAGCGGCGAAGATTCTAACGGAGACGACGACGACGCCATCACTGCGGTCAGAACTTTCGCAAACGCCTCGGGGCAGAGCAGCGCCCCCGACAGTCGCGCATCGGCCGAAGCCAGAACCAGCTTCGTCGTCTTCGCTGCCCTGCTAACTGTTGTTCTGCTGCGCAACGACTGCAAATATATGCACTGCTTTAGTGATAATTAATTAGATTTGTGCCCATCGCTGGTGGCCGTTCCAGGAATTCTTAGTGGGGGGGGGGATGAAAAAATTTATAGGAAGTTGGTGGGAGGATGCACAGTGAAGAAGAAAGAACAGAGAAAAAAGGTCATTGTTAGTGTTTTGTCAACTAAATGCTAATAAACCTTGCCAAAAAAGGCCGACAAGCCAAAAAGAAGGCCATTCGCAGTATTTTTCACTAATTTTTTTTAGAAAAACTCACCGGAAAATAGGCTGACGAGCAAAATAAGGTCATCCGAAACCCCGGTGGGGGATGCATCTCCAGTCGTCAACATGGTGAAACCGCCACTGACCATGGTAGATCTGCAATCCCCCATCTTTCACGTTTTCATTTATTCTATATGAGTTAAGCATATTGATGAATAATTTTAAACAAAATTACTTCTGTAGTTCTGAACGTCTTTGATTTCTTCAAAAGTGGAAGGAGGCTTATAAAGCTGTCATATAAGCACTATATTGCTGGATCGTCGAAATTATTAGTGGTGTTCGAACATTCCTGCAAAAAGCGCTTTATTTGTGAGTTAATATTCACGATTTGGTGCTTGCAAATTCACTTCAAATCTTTTCAAAATATAACCTGAATACCAGAAGGTGCATTCTTGGACTATACAACGAATCAATGGAATAATTCCGCCTCCGATTTTTATTCACAGTTATTCACTGCCTTTTTTAAAAAACAAATTCAGTGATTTTCAACATTGAAGAGCCAGTCTTTAAGTCCCGTAGAAAGAGGTCGTTAACATTTGACCCTTTAAGAGATCTTCTTTCATCGTATACGGCGGCATACAATAAGACACTTACTGTCGTAATAATTAATTAATTAATCGAGGAATTAAAGTCAGATCTTGAGCTGTTTTTGCGAGTCCTGGCCTAGAGTCTCATTTTTTGCGACGGTAGGTTTCATCACAGAGAATCGTCGCTTTTGGAACACGTGACTTGCTTCATATATATATATATAATATATATATAATTATTCATTTATATAGCGCCGTAGTTGATTCGGTTCCGCTGAACTCGTTCCAAATGTGGACCGGCGGTTGAGTAGTTTTATCGCGCTGTGCTCAGAGCAGTGCTTCGGACGCTGGCGTAGAGCGTCGACAGGGAAAGGCGCTTGAGGTGGAGGTTGGGACCGTCGTAGCTCGGACTCAGATGGCGACAGCAGACGCCGGCGACTTCGTGCAGGAATAGGAAATGATCCTGTGCAAGCAACAAGTAAGTAAGAGCAATAATTAACCGCGATTAACTTTTCAACGATGCAGATCCATCGGCGAACTTATAGTCTCGGGCAATTAAAA